>JARYGA010001188.1:0-27785 GCA_030545235.1 Helianthus tuberosus
TGTAGGGGCTAAAGTTGTTTATTATTAAAGTTGAGGGGCTAAAGTTGTTTGATGTAGTTCAGGGCTAAACATGTCATTATTAAAGTTGAGAGGCTAAACATGTCATTGTTAAAGTTTAGGGGCTAAAGTTGTTTTAGTTAAGGGGCTAAACATGTCATTACCAAAGTTGAGGAGTTAAAGTTGGTTAATGCCAAAGTTGAGGGGCTAAAGTTGATTGATGTGACAAAATAGCATATTTATAGTATATATCATGTTTGTTCAAGCTTTAATCTGACTAGTGTAAATTATGCAGGTGTTTTTATTTCAAAAAGCTGCTCTTTACAAGTGTAACATGGCTGGAAAACCCGCAGTGCTTACTCGTGTTGTGGATAGCATGACTGACAATTTAAGACCAACTCGTGCAGAAGCAACTGATGTTGCTAATGCTGTATTAGATGGTTAATTTCTTGTCTTAATTCCAGTAACTTTATATGTCAAATGTTTCCCGATAAATAAATCAACATAATATTGCAGGAAGTGATGCAATTCTTCTTGGTGCCGAGACTCTGCGTGGACTATACCCTGTTGAAACGATATCTATTGTCGGTAAAATTTGTGCTGAGGTAACATCTCAACAGATTGAATTAATTTGTCTTATTATGTTCTTGTGCTGATGAAATGCGTTAATTTTACAGGCGGAAAAGGTTTTCAACCAAGATCTTTATTTCAAGAAAACTGTCAAATATGTCGGAGAACCAATGACTCACTTGGAATCAATTGCTTCATCTGCGGTAAACTTGCATTCTTACTCGTCTATGAGCTCGCCTAAGGTGGAGTTCGGCTCGTTTCGAGCTCTATGTTTAAAACACAAGCTCAGCTTGCGAGTAGCTTTTTCAAGCTTGAGTTGCTCCTATGACTAAAGCAGTAAAGCTTGAGCTCGGCTCGTGAGTTATTTTTCAAGCTCAGCTTGGCTCGGGTGCTATCTTTTCAAGCTCAAGCTCGGTATAGGGGCTCTTTTAGGTTGATGAGCCTAGACAAGCTCGGTATAGGGCTTGAGCTCAGCTCATTTAAGTTCGTTTCGAGCTTTTAACGGGCCGATCTCGAGTAGCTCACGACTCGTTTACACCCTACTTGTATCCTTTTCACTTTCTACACCTGAATATTTTCCTTTTCCGTCGATGCAAAATCCTGATCAGCATATTTGAATGCGTATTTTAGGTTCGTGCAGCCATTAAAGTGAAGGCGTCTGTTATTATTTGTTTCACTTCATCTGGAAGGGCTGCAAGGTATTTTACGATTAATTAAAAAAAATCTAGTTCTAGTATGCCTAAAAAGTAACTCATTATGAATGCAGGTTAATCGCGAAGTATCGACCAACAATGCCGGTTCTGTCAGTTGTTATTCCAAGGTTAAAGACTAATCAGTTACGTTGGAGTTTCAGTGGTGCATTTGAGGTATCTTTTATTCTTTTTGTTTCTAAGTTCTAACAACATTTTATTTTATATATACTAATTCTATTTTATTATTTGAAATGAATGGTTAGGCAAGGCAGTCACTTATTGTCAGAGGTCTTTTCCCCATGCTTGCTGATCCTCGACATCCCGTAAGTTTTTATCTTAATTGTTGATTTAAAACGTAATTGATCTTGAGACAATCCCCAAATAAATCCCCTTAGTAGGGGGTATTTGAACGTACATTTTGAAGGTAACTACTAGCGGAATCAGATAATCAAATGTTAAAAAGGGATATGTTTATGTAAAAATGACCATTTCGTTAAATCAATTAAAAGTCTAATAAAAATTGTTTTTTCAAGTCATTTTGTCTTTTCCAGTGGATTTTTTTATGGTTTTAACTATTTTTAGTAATGATAAATATTTGTGATATGAACAAAAGTAATAATCAATACATTAAAATCTCTTTATTGTCCTTTAATGTAAGTTGGAATTTAGTAAACAATTCTTGTATTTTCAGGCTGAATCTTTTATTGTTTTAACTACTTTTAGTAATACTAAATATTTGTGATATAAACAAAAGTAATAATCAATACATTAAACTCTCTTTATTGTCCTTTAATGTAAGTTGGAATTTAGTAAACAATTCTTGTATTTTTTCAGGCTGAATCTACAAGTGCAACAAATGAATCCGTTCTAAAGGTTGCACTCGAGGTCTCGGGTTCGAAACATGTTTCTTACCCCTCTTTGATGGCTATGGGTATTTACCGCCAGGGATCCTTGTCGGGTGGTGAACTGGGAAGGGAGATCCCTTCCGCGGTCAGGGGTACCGTGCAATTACCCTTTTTTTAGACCATGGAAAAGCCTCTGGAGTGATCAAATCACATGATCGAGTCGTCATCTGTCAAAAGGTTGGAGATGCTTCGGTTGTTAAAATCATCGAGCTTGAAGATTAGAAACCGTCGGAAGCGGGCACCGCTTCACGACATATATTTAAATGTGTGCTATATTATGCATTCCACGGTTTGGTTTGGGGCAAAATTTTGTAATAGGAAGTTTTAAATGGTGACAAGTTTCTAATGCCTCTTCTGATCTTAATATAGATTGATCATGAATGGAATAAAAAGGGGTTTCTTGTTTTGTTGTATCGCAGTTTTTGGTGTAATTTATAAATTATTATGCTCCAGTGGTGATCTCTTTAGTATTGTTTGTTTTGCTCACAATGAGATGATGGATTTCTTTTTGGTTGCGTAAAAGCTTCATTTGAGGTCACTCATTATGGATTGCTACCGCTCTAGCATGTTTAACTGTGAAGTTTTCTCGTCACAACCCGACGCATCAAAAAATCGTTGATGGTATATGAGGTAGGACATTCTATATGAAGTTAGTATTGCTCTCATCCACATCCGATCCAATGAGGTTGATTTATTTATGGTGTTGTGTGAGTCAAGGGCGGACCTACCTTGTAACAAAGGGGTAACATCTGTTGCCCCTTGACGCTCCGACGGTTGGAAAAAATGACGTTTTTCGATTTCGTTACCCATTTTTTTGAAACGCTGTACCTGTAAGGATTTTCTAGATCTGCCACTTGTAGGAGTATTCATGTTTCCTTTCACTAAAATTAAGGGTATCCAAATATAATTATGTAATTCATTTTTCTTTTGTAGTAATTAGTTGAATTTTCAACAAGAATAAAATAATGTTTCAGGTTTTAAATAAACTTTAAGATCATATTAGTTAATTAAACAAATATTTAATAGATAAGGTTTAAAGGAAAAATTCGTTTTATAACAAATAACAAGCGCCCATGGCCTAATGGATAAGGCGTCTGACTTCTAATCAGGCGATTGTGGGTTCGAGTCCCACTGGGCGTGTTCAGTTTTTTTCGGTCTAATTATCGTGTATAACGTAAGAAGTAATTAGAACAATTTGACCGTTTTATTCCAGAAGTATGTTTTTGTATAGATGAAATATTGCCAAACAAATAATATTTCTACAAGCATTACATTTTATATCTGTAACTGGTTCGCTAGTAAAAATACAGTTTGACTTTCTAGTTTTAATGTTTTATCCATAACTCAATCCACACTAAAAGAACTTATATGATTATATGTTTGTAGTGGCATAGGGCCGGTTACAGTAAAAATGAGCAAACTCGGAGTGTCCGGTTTTTTTGTCTAATTATCGTTTAAGGCGTAAGAAATAATTATCTCGGATGTATGGACAAGCGTGTGAAATTAATTTCTGCATCACTAAAAAACATGTGCCATGGGAACGCGAAGGCCAACAAACATGCCTTGACAAAGACAACTGTAACACCGTACTTTCATTAATCCTTTAGAAACACTCTTTTTTTCAATCCCTACAAACATCATATTTCCCTAATCCTTCCGCAAGTGACACTTTAGTCATGTTAAGTCAAGTGAGACAGAGACTTCTTTCTCAAACATTTCTAGATTGTCATCATTTATATGGTCCTATTCTATAACCAAGGCCTGTACTGGGAGATGGATCATCACTAAACATCAACCAACTCTTTATGAACATTGTTGAACATCAACCAACTCTATTTCTTTCTCTCTCAACAAGATCACTATTCTTTCAACATTGGTGCATTTTCCTAATGAAATTGCTAATAAAATTGGTTGAAACTGAGGAAAGTGACACTTTAGTCATGTTAAGTCAAGTGAGACTTATTTCTCAAACATTTTAAGATTGTCATTATTTATTTGATCCTATTCTATAACCAATGCTATATTGTAAGATTGATCATCACTAAACTAGTCCTCTTATGAACAATTGATGAATATTGTTATATTATTATTGTGAACCATCAACCAACTCTCTTTCTTTTTGCCTTAACAAGATCACCATTCTTTCATTCTCAAGCTTCATTCTCTCATTCCTCACCTTCTCCAACTCCATTTCCCTTTCTCTACTCCAACAAAACTTAATCCATCTCAATCTCCTTTTCTCCAATTCATATGTCTCACCTTCAAACCCTACTCTTTGTTCTTCCAATTGCATCCTCTTCACCTTCATCCATTGCCTCTTCTCCCACACACTTTTTGTCAAATCTTGAATCACCGAACTCAATTCGCCATTAAATTGTCGAATCACACTCTCGTGCCCACCATTCTCCTCCATTCGACTTCTCTTCCGCTTGCTTAAACCATCATCTTCCTCCTCGTCATCCCCATCTTCCTCATTGTCTTCTTCGTCCTCCTCATCGTTCGAATGCACACATTTTTGCCTGTGGCGCCCAGGGTGTTCACTAGCCGTGGCGTCCAATGGTGGCGAAGGACGCACTACCCCCACACCCACACCGCTTCCTCCGCCACCACCACCGCCACCGCCGACACCCCCACCACAAGTATTATGATAAGCACACATTTCCCTAAAGAAAAGATGCTTAGAATTAAGCAATTTCTTCACTTCTTCCTTCAACTTAAAAGGAATATGATCCATTGTTTCCAACAAACTATTATTCTCAACAACTTTACAAGCAACCCCTTTTCCCAATATATCATTAACCCTTTTATATCTTTTATTTAAATCATTAAATTTATCTTCACATTGTTGTGGAGATACATAAAACCCTTTTTCCATCATTGCATTAGAAACTGATTTCCATTTCCCCTTTTTCTGCATCACCCCACCGCCACCACCACCACCACCACCGCCGCTGCCGCCTTTTTTCTTCGCCGCCGTATCGGAAACTTGATCGGACCACACTTCATCTCCGACATAAAAAACCACCATTATCAACAACCTCACCATATTATCCGTCCATTTCATCCTCTGCCACGGAGACCCTTGTCTCAACTTTCCGTCGCCGGCGCCGCCGCTGTCGTCGGTGGGGGTGGTGGCCGGAACTTCTTCATCACTAATTGGTGAAGCTCTTTGTTTATGAACATATGGGTACGGCTGTTTCACGGCGGCGCCGGCGGTGGTTCCGGCGCCGGCGAACGGTGGTTGACGGTGGTGGAAATTAGGGTTTTGCTGGTGGTGGTTTAATGAGATTTCAAGCCCTAATGGGCTGGAAAAAATGCCATTTTTATCCATTTTGAAGAAAAAAATTGTGCAAGATTGGATAAAGATTGAGACCCACTAACTGAAATTGTATAAAGATGAAAACCCAGAATTCAAAATGTGAAATTTGAAAGAAAAAAGTTGTGCAAGATTGGATAAAGAATGAGACCCAGTAACTGAAATTGTATAAAGATGAAAACCCAGAATTCAAAATGTGAAATTTGTGGATATTTTTTTGGTGGGGGTGGTGAAGGTACATGATAAGTAGGGTGGGGGTGATATAGAGGATTGGTGGGCGGAGCAGCTGGTTTTGGGTTTGTGAAACTGGTTTTACCGACAAGAAGGACAAGAAGGTTGCTGCCCATTGTTTTGCTTTTCTTCTTTTCTGACAGCGTTTTTTAAGGATACATGTCAATTTTTTTAAGAGTAAATTACAAGTTTTCTCCTTTATGTTTATACCAAATTACAGACACTGTCCTTTAGCGTAAAAGTTGATGAGTTTTGTCCTTAACGTATCAAAATCATGCACGTTATGCCCTTTGAGCCTAACCCAGTTAAATTTTTTGGTTAACTTTGGTCATATGCAAGGCACATGACGGCTTTCTTGTCTTTTCACCTCCCCAAGGACTATTGTGTAACACAACTTATATCAAGGGACTATTGTGTAAAAAAAATATATTTAAAGAAAAACAAAACTCAGCACTCTCTCTCTCTTATCTCTCTTTCTCACACACCTGCTAAAAGATATGAAACCCTAATTGTTTGATTTGCAGCTGTCGCCCCTGCTCTCTTCACTCTCTCTCTCTCTATGTTATCAACTCAAACACAAAATCAAAAGAACACCCCAACTATCCTTCACCATATTTTTGATTCCAAGCCACCCTTAACCACCGCACCACTACAGACAACCAACAACAATCCGGGAAGCATGTTTACACAGTGGGAGATATGAATAAACACTTCATGGTTGATAACGGAACTGCAACAAGATCCGAGAGGTGAATTTAGTTCTAAACATATCTAAATTCAGCGCCCAACTGAATTCTGATCAGCAACAAGATCCAGACAAATAATGTGAACGTCACCAAACAAACGAACGAAAGAAAACCACGTTGTTCCGTTGAATCTTCGATCTGGGATTGCCATCGTCGATCGGAGTTCGCCGGAAGTAGGCCGACAACCCCTTTCTCTTTCGCCGGAAACACACGTTGTTCCGTTGAATCTTCGGTCTGGGATGTGGCGGCGATGGGTGTTGGTGGTGGGAGGTGGAGGTGGAGGTGGAAGGCGGTGGTAATGGGTGAAGAGAGAGAAAGAAGAGGAGATTGTGTTAGAGAGAGAGAAGAGAGAGAGAGAAAGAGTCAGAGATTTGAGGTTTTTTAATATTTATATTTTATTTTTTATTTCGTACACAATTCCCCCCTTGAATATCAAGTTGTTTACTTAATAGTCTCTAAGGAGGTAAAATGATAATAATGCCCTTATATGCAAGGCACATGACCAGATTTGACCAAAAAATCTAACTAGGTTTGGCCTAAAGGATATAACGTGCAATATTTTGGAACACTAAGGACAAAACTTATCAACTTTTGCGCTAAAGGACAGCGCCTGCAATTTGGTGTAAACATAAAGGACAAAACTTGTAATTTACTCCTTTTTTTAAAGACAAGTAACGACGTCTCAACCATCGTGACACCGGACGTTGTGGCCAAGGTCGACTACTCGGCCGCCGTCAGCACCTTGGCTCTCCCAGATGCACGGAAAACCGACCTCCACCCGCCCAAAGGCACGACAGTGGAATAATGGGTAAAACCACGCCTCCCATTCAATACGAACCGACACCACCCGTATTCACTGATGCCACATAAAATAATGAGGAGAATGAAAGTCGAACCTGGGTCTCAGAGAACATAAACACCAAGTTTTTCTCCAACCGTTCCACCACTACTCTTTTACAAGATACATGTCAATCTATATGTGTGATTTAATTACTTTTAATGTATAGTTGACAAGTGTTGAAGTCTGTTTAAATGATTGTTATTTTTTTTTTGTTAAATTAGTCATTTGAGCGTTGAAGTAGAACTTACTTGAAACAAACTATAATCAGAAGTGGACAAGTGTTAACAAATCTACAATTTTAAAGATATCCTAGTGAAATTCAGGTTTTCTTGATGCTTATAACCTGTCTAGTGGTTTGTAATATTATTGAAATATCATCGTATCAATTTATTTCACTTGGTTTTACTGATTTAAAAAAAAAATCACCCATTAAAATAATATAAAAATTATATAAATTTTAAATCTTAAAAAACAAAATGAGGTTAATTGCCATTATATTTAATTAATTCCCCACACTTTACTATGTGTTGCTGCATGATTTCCGCGTTAAGGAGATATCAATCGAGCCTCTAAAGCCTCCCCTAACTTTTACTTAGAGCGTTGTTTAATGTCGGATCACCGCCATGTTGGCAGGGGTGTGATTTGGTTATGCACAGCTTTACTGTTGAATTTTGCAAGGAAAAGGATGGAATCAACCAAGTGACCAAAATGAAAATTTAATATTTTCAAGGATTTTTCGATGAATATTACATGCCAAAAGACGAGTTCTCGTTCTATAGGTTATAAATCACGAGATTCTTATAGGCTAAGTTTTCGTGGTTTTTTTTTCAAACGGTAAAAATTTATTAAATAAATGAGAACCCGAATAACAAGAAGCTAGACAAAATCAACAACAGGGTCCCGAACCACAAAAGAGAAAAAAATAACGAGAAGAAAAAACATAAAACCTACAAATAAACACTCGTGATACTTGCTAAAGTCCCACTTGAAACAAAATAACGAGAAGCCTGAAATCAAACAGAAACTTCTCCCATACCCATAGGTTGGACTGAGGATGCAATTGTTGTAACCACTAAAGGGTATGTAGAGAAGACTAAAGGGTATGCAGCCTAGCAATATTAAGGTGTGTATAAAAAGACATCTGCTTGGTGGTTGAGGGTTTAGGTGTGTAGGAAAGATAAAGATGCGCCCATGACATTATAGCCTAGTGACGTTTTGGGGGTGGGATAAGACTTAAGAACCATGAGGTCCTAGGTTCGATTCTCACAAGGGGATTTTTCTAGATTTATTGGGTTTCCTTCTGAATTGGTGTGTAGACATTATTGTCTAGTGGATGGATATGCAAAGAAAAAAAAAAGATAACGATGGACAATTATGTAGATTTATAAGTAGGATTAGACTGTGTGAGTTAGTTGTTTTAAAAAACTTATTAAATGATTATGTTTAAGATCAAATGGATGATGACCTTCCACTATCCAAGTTAATAATTGTACCCATAGATTTTATAAACCTATTCACATATATTTTAAGAGACCTTGTTCTTTATAAGTAGCCGAGTTCATGTTGATTTTGGTAACCGTGGTGATTTAAAGTTTGATTACAAACTATTATTCAAGTCAATTAGATTTTTTTAAACGGCAAACATATACCCTTTAAAAATACGCTCTTTAAATAATTTACACCTCGTAAGATTTAAACCCATACAACTTTATTAGCGTGTTGTGTCACTCGACCGAAAGGTTCCAAAAGTTCAGATGGATCGAGCTCAAATAAGTAGGCTCGAACCGAGCCGAGCTCGAGCTCGAGCTTCATAAAAACATGACGAGCCGAGCTCGAGCCCCTGTTAATGAGTAATGAGTTTGCAATAGTGCAGGCCTGCTCTCGTTGGGCCAAAGTTCTCTTCTGGTTGTTGCTATTGGGCTTTACTATCTTTTATCAAATTACAAACAAAAAGGTTGTGATTTGACGTATGTAGATTTATTGTTTAGGGCTTAGCCCAATAAAAAAGAAACCCAAAGTAAAAAACCTAAACCACACAGATGTTGGGTCATATGGTTATTATTTAATATTATTAATATTTGAAATTAATTTATCAAATAATCTAGTAATACAAGCATTCACTGGGTATGCTTCATGAGTGAGCCAATTTCGAAGTTAAACGATCTACCTCAGCTTGAAAATGTTAACGAGCTGAATTTTAAGTTCGCTCTTGGCTCAATAAATCTCGAGCCATCTCCTATATTTTAGAAGTTTTGAAGATTTTGTATTTCTTGTACATATGTATAAATAAAACAAACTATATAAGATATAACAATTAAGAAAAAGACCGGTGAATTTTAGATGCCGGTAAAGGCTTAGCTTTTTAAATGACCTAATTAACTTAAACAAGCGAGCTCAACCCAAACTTAATATGAACGAGCCTGAGTCGAAACCTATACAGACTAATATTGAAAGATATTTTTCTAATATTTTTGAGCAAATTTCAAGCCGTTATCTACTTTAACATCTATCGTCACCATTGATGGTATTATGTTGTTTATTAGTAGGTTGTGTAATTACGCCTGGGGCTATTAAAAATCTCAAATAGCCTGTAGAACAAAACTCGCTCGAAATTAGCTAGTAAAACCAAATGCACACCCATAATGACAGTTAAACTTTACTCAGGTAACAAAATACAATTTACTGAAGTCTTTACACAGATCTAGAAAATTCTTGTAGGGACAACGTTTTATATAAAAAGGCGTAACAAATAAAAAAACGTCATTTTTTTCCAAAATTTACACTACCGCCGGAGCGTCAAGGGGTAGCGGGGGCTACCCCTAGTAACATGCTAGGTCTGCCCCTGACCAATGTTAAGTTAAGATATTAGTGTAGCTTCTTGCAACTCTAATAATCACTAAAAAAAGCTATCACAAACGAATGATAATCTGATGCGTAGGGCTGTTCATTTTTATCCAAAACCCAACCAGTATTCAAAGCCACCCGAACCCGAATTAGCGAATACCCGAGTAACCCAAACCCGACCAACCCGAACTTTAAATGGTTCGGTTATCGGATCACTTTTTCCCGGCCAAAAACCCGAACAACCCGACCTGAAAAACCCAAAACACGAAACCCGAACATTTTTTTTTCTTCTTATAGAAGTGTTTAGATTTGGAGTTTTTAATAGATGGAACATTAACTTTGATGATATTTTTAAAATAGCAATATGAATTTTGATGATATTTTGTAAAAAAAAAACATTTATTTTCATTTTACATCTAAACTCGAAAACCGAATAACCCGACCCGAACCAACCCAAACCTGACCAACCCGAACTTTAAAGTGGGTCGGTTATCGGGTCAATTTTTCCTAGAGAAAAACCCAAACAATCCGACCCGAAAAACCCGAAACCCGAAGAAAAAACCCGATGAACACCCCTACTGACGCATACGCTGAAATTATCGTCAGCAATCTCTTTCTTAATTTCGTAGGTAATAACATCTTTGGTAAACGAATCACCCAAGCCAATGTTTTACGATGAAGTATCGCTGACAAATTACCGATGACTCCCCTTTTACCAATAGAATTCTGAGGGATCATTTTGTTGGTAAAGGCTTCAATTCTGTTTTTAATGCCATAATGATATAAAGGAGAGGTTAGCAAAATACCTGAAATTAAACAGATAACATTTGGTTACAATTAAACTAGCTCCACTCTACAATGGGAGCATTGCACAAAGCTGCAAACATTTTCTGTTGGAAAATCCCATCAGGAGCTTCTCTAAGACGAAACGGATAATCTTTGTCATCCGCAAGATGTTGAACAATCGGGAGTGCCTCACCTTCATCATTGGCACGCGCAAACAAAGCCGCAACCATAGCAGAGTGATCAGCGTAATTGCTCGGAGGAAATATGCAACGAAGATCATACTGTCCATAAATGTACCTCACTTTATAACTCCACCAGGGCGAACCAAGGTCCGCTCGTGTGTCCACTGACATAACCGGGATTCCAATCTGTTTTAAATATGGCAAGTAAGATTGATCCAGTTGAGAACTAGACAGGTTTTCGCTGCACCGACCCTCATTGGCAATGTTCTCAGGGTAAGTGGGGATGCAAAGATAGTGGATAACGGTGCCACTCGGAGTAAAAGGTCCGAAACGCTGGATCGCGTCCGCGAGTGGGATCGGCAACTTGATATCTTGTGTGTAAGTAGGAGCGGTAGCATATCGGTCTGCATAAGTCCGAAACTTTGTGTGTATGGAATGAAGCTTTGCATACAGAAAGCAGACATACATGCATCGGTTATAGCAGGGATTATTGTTGTTAGTAGGTTATAGCAGTAACATAGCTTACAGTTAAAAAGTAAGTAGCCAATGCATATTATATCACTAATTGGAATCCTAATAACTGATAACATATAATAGCTGATTTAAATATATACTGGCATTCCTCGCAAAACGATATAGTTGAGAATACTGCTAGTATAACAATAACTGGTATAAATTACTAACATCCCTTGTGAACTATGTAGTTAATATCCCGATATATCAGTGATATATCGTATTAGAGTGTATGTACATAGAGAGTATATGTATAGAGTGGTTATGTTAGTTGAGTTGGTTAGAGAGGTTGGTTGTACTCTATATATAGAATGTTGTATGGACTGCAAATGTAATTAGAATAAGAGAACACATTTTCAAATCTTGATTTTCTTGATATCGGTTATCGGTCTCCTGCCGAGATATCGGTGCAAAATATGGGTCAGAATATCAGTACTGATAATATCGGTGATATTGACCGGTATTTGACTGATATATCACCGATTTTCCTAATATCAGTACCTTTCTTCTTATTTTTACCATTTGTCTTTCTTCTTGTTGCTGCTATCAGTGTTTTAAGTCTTAATTGTTAGTTGTTAGTGTTAAATGTTAGTGTTGTAAGCTTTAGTCAGTTCCTACTTGCTACAATTGTTAGTGTTTTGCAATTTGCAAAAGGTTAGTTTGTTTGTTAATGGCAGAAGAGTATACTGAATTGTTAGTGTTAAATATATGCCTTTTGCTGTTTCAGAATATCCCATATATCTTTCTTCAAAATGATCTCTATTACTGATCAGTAGATGGTTTGGAACATATGGATCTTAGCCAAGTAACTAATAAAAGCAAATCTTAACTGACCTGACGGCTATATTATTTTCATCAGGGCTTCACGTACGTGGGCTGAACAACGGACTAAAGGAGTCTACACCTGGGTCTAAACAAGTCAAGCTCCTCGTAAGCTACTCGAGATCAGGTCAAATAGAACTCGAAATGAACCGAACTTAAAGGAGCTTGGGCCTAAAACTAAGCTTGTTTGATAAACAAGCATGAGCTCGAGCTTCACTTGTCGAGCTAAACGAGCCTGATATTTATATTTTGTTTAATATGTTAAATAAATATCATCTATCTTATATAATAAAAGAAACCTCTTGGGGGGACACATGTCACTTCCTCATCAGGCACTCTCTAATTATGTTTTTCTTATTAAATCAATCTACTAATATGATAAATTTGTTAGTGGTGATAAGGATTAAAAAGATAAAGAGGAAAATGGTGATTATAAAATTTAAATTTCAAAGATAACAATGAGTATGGTATGAAAAAACAAATACGCCTCAATTATTTTTTTCATTTTTTTTTTGGGAAAATTGAGTAGTATTGTAACAAAATTTTATAATATTTTCAATTAAACCACTTGAAGTTTTTTCTTTCCAATTTAGTCACTCAACTTATAGGTAAAATGTCAATCCTATATATTTTACTGAAACAATTTATAAAGTTGATTATATATGGTGTTGAATTGTTATACTAAGTCTCTCAATGGATATTATTCCATATATAAATAAGCAACTTATATGTGCATCATGACTTGTACCTTGTGCTTGAGGAGTGTTTCAAAAAAAATACTAGGTTTTTCACATTTAACCCAAACATTTCATATTTTACATTTTAACCACTTTTCATTTTTTTACTTTTACCCCAAAGTTTTCCATCTTTTATAATTTAACACAACACTTTATTATTTACAACTTTCTTACCCCATACTTTTTATCTTTCGCAAGTTTTTCGTTTTACGTTTCGTTCTAAATTTTGAGAGTTAACATGTCGTAGCGTGCATGTGAGGTTCAACGTTTTTGCTATATTTTTTCATATTTGACAGACCCGTCGCAACGCGTCCATTTTTCCCCTTTTGAAAAGTTCGCCGCAACGGGCGAGTCGTAGATCGACTAAGTTATTACTTTCTACGTCTTACGTTTCTGGTTAATTTCTTCGCATTAAGACACTGTAAAGGGTGTGCGTGGTTCAACGATTTTAGTCTGCTTTTCGTTCAGTGTAATTTTTATCATTTTATCTATTTTATTTTTACGATGTTGAGAGTCGATGTGGTTGTGGCATTGGTGCTACTTGGCACGGTTTTACGAACGTTTTAAACCTATTAAATTTTTTTACTAATTTTTTGTTTCAGTTTACCCCTATACTTCCTTTACTTAAAAACTATTTTTTACGTGCATATTTTATGTACGAGTATGTGTAAATATGATTTCTTCTACATTCAATTCCGACGTAAATTTTTTTTATTGACGAGTCAAGTCAAATATAATACGTTTTCGTTTAAAGAAACCATTTTTACGTGCATATTTCTATGTACGTTTTCGTATAAAGTCAAGTTGTTCGACGTTTCGACGTAAACTTTTTTGGGAAATGATTCAGGTCAAATATAATATGTTTTCGTGTTTATTTTATGTATGTTTCGTAAAGTTTGTTTCGAACCGACTGGAGTCAAATTATGGTTTCTTTTTCTCCCTTTTTTTCGAAAGCTATAATTAATCCCTTTCGATTACATGTGCATATTTTCCTTCATACCCGTTACGTTTTTTTTTGTATAAGTTGGGTCACATATAATACGTTATCATTGTTCGATATGAATTCCATTTACTTTACGTTTGATCCAATCACAATGCTTATACAGGTTACATTGAGTTCAACTGGGTACGTCGAAATGAGTGTTTTCATATGGTTAATGAATGCATCATATAACGTTTAGACTAATCCATTCAATGTTTACGATGTACCCGCGCCGCAACGCGGGCGAGTCTTAACACTAGTTTACATAATTTTGTTGAAACACGTGTGTTTCTTAATTTATTTGAATGTTTTATCATCATCACCATGATTGTGTGCAGAAGTTTATGCAACAGGTAGTAAATGTTTAAAAAATAAACTTAACAAAATTTATAATTGTCACACGAATATTCTTGAAACATGCTATTTCCGTCCAAAAAAACATTAGTTAACTGCCATTTTCGTGCCTGTGGTTTGTCCAATTATTCAATTCAACCTTAGTTTTTTGGACGGAATTGACATGTTTCAAGAACATCAGGAACAGAAATGGTACAAATTCGAAATACTGGCATAACCGGATTAACCACCTGGACGAAATGACAGTTAAGTTTATAAATAATGTAAATTGAATATTAAATGATGATTAATAAATAAGAATTTTTAACATATGTGCCTCCATGGTCTATATAACTAACTATTTTGACCCCTAAGTATAACCAAACCCCAAACTCTGGTTAATTAATTCTCACATGACAGACAGGCACATGATGTCTAAAATTGTAATTTCCCCTCCCCCTTTTATGACTTTATAAAGAAAACCCTAGATATTCTTTTGTCACTTCTTCTTCCTGTTTTCTTCTAAAACCCTTAAAACCCTAATTTCAGACATTTCAAAGATGGTCATATGTACGAAAACAATCAAAATTTTCAAAATCAAAACCAAGTATCGGAGGTTCTTCATGTGATTTTGACTCTTTACCAACTGGATGCTGGTCAAGATCTAGGAAACGCTTGCATGAACTAACAGCTATGGAAGTCCCGGAAGCTTCTTAAACATCTTGGCTAACATCTTCAATGCCTGAACAGTTTGAGCCTTTGTAACCTTCTTCGGTTTGCTATTATCGAATATTTTAGGCCTATGTTTTTTCACTCGAGGTCTTTGACTAGGCTTTTTGTTCATGTCATTCCCATCATTATGTCTTTTCCTGGTCTCTTTTGTCTTAGATGGGGTTGGAATTGAACCAATACCATCTTGTGACTCATCAACACCATGAGCCTTTTTACTGTCATGCTCTAATGGGGAACTTTTGATCATCTCCTCTTGTACACAGCTTGTGTCATCTGCACCCAAAAAAAATTACACTTCCTCTTTCGGGACATAAGTTTTGACTTTAAAAATCAAACTCATAATTAATTATATCATAAGTATTAGAAACACAAAATACTATGTTTTAGATCTCAAAAGTCAAAGGGATATTGGTCAACAGATCGCTAGTCAACATACCAAATTAGGGTTTTAGAAGAAATCAGGAAAAAGAAGAAGAGACAAAAGAATATCCAGAGTTTTCATTATAAAGTCATAAAAGGGGAGGAGAAATTACAATGTTAGACATCATCTGCTTGTCATGTGAGAATTAATTAACCAGAGTTTGGGGTTTGGTTATACTTAGGGGCCAAAATAGTTAGTTATATAGACCATGGGGGCACATATGTTAAAAATTCTTATTTTATGCTAATATAGTAAAAGTGATATAACCACATGGGCCAAAAACGTAATTTACTCTTGAATTTTTGTTAAATTTTTATTATAATTTTTATTATAATTCTTAAAAAGGGGGAGGAGAAATTACAATGTTAGACATCATGTGCTTGTCATGTGAGAATTAATTAACCAGAGTTTGGGGTTTGGTTATACTTAGGGGCCAAAATAGTTAGTTATATAGACCATGGGGACACATATGTTAAAAATTCTTATTTTATGCTAATATTGTAAAAGTGATATAACCACATGGGCCAAAAACGTAATTTACTCTTGAATTTTTGTTAAATTTTTATTATAATTTATTATAATTCTTAATTAGGTGCTGATTGTTTTTTCAGATGTAAAATGTCTGCAGTCTGCGGACCATATCTGTAGACACCTATAGCAAAAGAGGTGGACCAAACCTCTGCAGTCTGTAAGAAGACTGTTTGTTTTTTTAACATCTGTAGGCTACTTTAATAAACTGATTTTTTAAACTAGAAAGAGTTTTTCAACATTCAAATTTAAATAATAGTTGTACAAATAAGCATAACCATTTAAGCACATATTCAAATAATCTTGTAATGAACATCAACCAATAATATAAACATTTAAGCACAATGAACACCTTAATTTAAATAAGCTTGTAATGAACATCAACCAATAATCAAGCAATAATCATAACAATTTAAACAACATATAATCAGAAAAAAAAAACCAAAATCTGAAAAAAAAAACAAATAACCAAAATCTGAAAAAAAAACATATAATCTGAAAAAAGCAAACAAATAACCTTAAAATTAAACCTAAACCATATATAATCTGAAAAGAACATATAACTTATAATCTAAAAAAACAAACAAACAAATAACTTATAACTTAAAATTAAACCTAAATCACATATAAACCAAAACCACATAATCTAAAAAAATAAAAAAACTTATAATTTGAAAAAATAACTTAAATTCTGAAAAAAAAACTGATCTGAGGAGTTTGTCGATGGAGACGGTGGTCGACTGAGCTGAAAAGGAGGCAATGGTCGCCGGAGGAACGAGGCGGTGGTCGGAGCAGACGAGCAAAGGAGGCGAGGAAGGAGGAAGCGGCTGGATGGCGGAGCAGTCGAGGGGTGGCTGGAGAAGACGTCGACGCCGGGGAAGGGGAGAAGGGTGGGTGTTGTGTTTTTGAGGGGTGCTGTGTGTTTTGAGTTTAGAAGAGGTAAGAAGATGGTGTTTCATGTCTGCACCAAAAAGATGTGGGGCGGACATTTTTTAATGATTTCACTTCGAGAAAACAAACAATCTGCAGACTCAAACGTCTGCGCGTGGTCTACGTGGGGCAGACATAAGAGCTCAGGCTGAGCTTTTTATAAAAAATAACACCCTCTTAGTATTTTAGTTCCTTATTAACTTTTTAAAATTTATTTTATAACCATGTAAATTTTCTGGTTTGTTCAAATATTTGTTTGCTTCATAAAAAAAGAGCAAAGTAGTATTTTGACCTGCCGCGCGTTACAGCGGCGTCAAAACGTAAAGTAACTTGAATTTATAACGTCAAATGTTGTATTCGACTCGACTGCAAACAAAAATTACGTCAAAACTTAGACCAACTGAAAACACACATGATATAAGCACGACGTATTATATTTGAACTAACTAATTACCGAAATTTTTTTATGTCAAAGCATAAACCAACTTGGATTTATACCAAAACGTACTTAAAAATAAGGATATAAGAAAGTAGCATTTCTCAAGTAAACAAATAGTATCACACATCGCAGCGATGTCGAAACGTAAAGTAGCTCGAATTTGTGCTACGTTGTGAAAACGCTTTATATTTGACTCGACTTTAAAGTTAAAGAATAGTATCACGCAATTGCGGGGACGTCGAAATGTAAAGTAACTTGAATTTATATTGCCTTACGAAAACGCTTCATATTTGACTCGACTCGTTTTCGAACAAAAATTATGTCAAACCGTATACTAACCGAAAACGTACATCAAAATAAGGAAAAATTACAAGTTTTGTCTTCTATCTTGATACCCTTTTCAGACGGTGTTCTTTTCAACGAATGTTGACAGGTTTTGCCCTTTGTAGGGAAAATTGTTGCACGTCTTGTCCTTTGCCCCTAACCCAAATAAAATTTTCTGTAAACTCATATTAAACAAGGGTAATTAGGTCTTTGGGTAGGGATATTGTAGATTAATTCAGAAGTGTGAGAAGTGTATTATAACACTATATATAACACTATATAACACCATATAAACACCGTATAACACTATGTAACACCATATAACACTATGTAACACTATATAACAATATATAACACTATACATCTATCATAGACATGCTATCAGACAAAATATAGTGTTATATTTGTTATATACTGTTATATAGTGTTATATGGTGTTAGATAGTGTTATACGGTGTTTATATGGTGCTATATATTGTTATATATAGTGTTATAATACAATTCTCACACTTCTGGATTAATGTACAGGATCCTCTACCTTAGGTCTTTTACTCATTCATTTATTTAAAGTATTTTAATAAATAAAACAAAAAAATTATCTCTATATATATATATATATGGGTTGGTTAACGTACAATTTTGCTTAACATACGCTGCGTACGCTGAGCAGTTTCAACATGTAGTTTTTTTTCTTAACATGCGGAATTATTTTTTATCAACATGCGGCTTTTTTTTTCTTAACATGTGATTCTTTATACTTTCCCACATGCGATTTTTTCTGTTTTTAACATGCAGACTTTCTTTTTCTTACATAAACACGTGGATTTACCTCTCCAAACACAAATCCGCATGTTGTAAATCCAACCAATATCCGCATGTTATGTATCTTCACAGCGTACGTTAAGCAAAATTGTACAATACACACACACACACTCTCTCTCTCCCTATATATATATATATATATATATGATGGGCAATGCTAGACAGAAAACCCTCATTTTCTTAGAAAACTCTGGAAACCCAAATCTCCGCCCATTTTTACCCAACCTCCCGACATTTTTTTTTTGAAAAAAATAACACATGTAATATACATGTTTTAGAGTGTTTTGGGCAAAAAAAAAAAAACAAAAAAGCGCCGAAGGGATTTTTTTTAAAAAAAATAAACAAATTTCAGCAATGTCCGGTTGCCTAACATGTGTTAGGCACAAAAGACAGAAATTGCTGAATTTTTTTTTTTTAAATTATCCCTTCGGTGCTTTTTTGATTTTTTTGGCCCAAAACTCTTAAAAACATGTATATTACATGTGTTATTTTTTTCAAAAAAAAATGTCAGGAGGTTGGGTTTTCTAGGGTTTTTTATATAGATATGGTTTTCTATATAGCCCTACCCTATATATGATTATGTATAACACATTGCAGAGTTTTCTATCCAGTGGCGGACCCATAAATATTTTGCTGGGGGTGCAGAATATTTTTAAAGATTTTAGGCCCCTAGCTATATAAAAAAATCGGTTCATAGTGGGTCGGGTCGGGTCATGTAAGACAAAAGAACAATAAAGAAAAATTTATATAATCATCAAAAGGGGTAACTTTATAAAATAGTAACCAAGTTTCTAAGATGTCTCAATAACGTCACTATATCTTTTTTTGTGTTTCTTAAGTCACTAAAGTTTATTTTAGCGTTTCAATCTTATGCAATTATTAGGTTATCAGGTTACTATGATGATGTGGCAGGTTACAAAATTTATTAGGTTCTCACCCATCCATCTTTATCATCTGCAACCAAGGTTTTCAAAACCGGACAGGGCCGGCCGGTCGGACCGGTCCGGCCGGGATCCGGAGCACATACCGGGCTGGTTCAGCACATCAATCCGTTTCAACATTAGCCCGGCGGTCGGGCCGACGGGTCTTCGCGTAGGGTCGGGCCGGCGACATCTGCAACCTTCTCCGGCGACAAAATCAGGCTGTGAGGGATGGAAAGGAATCAGCGGAATCAAAGAGGGGTCCGGGGTTGTCCGTTGACCCTCCGGCCAACCCTCCGGCGAACCAATTTGTCGACTAATAACGGGTCTTTACTGTTGCTTTAGGTTAGTTTGACCCCCCAAATTTATGGGATTAGCTTTTTGTTGGTGATGTTTAACGAAACGAGAAGAAATGGAGATGAAACTAGAAGAGTAGAAGGAGAAGAAATGAAGATGAAATCGGGGTGTGGGAGTTACTGTGTAAAAACTAAAAAAAGGAATGAAGATGAAAGAAGTGCTAATTTGCAATCTGGCCCTTGATGTTTAAAAGTTTATTTTGAACATTCTCTTATGTTGTAACATTGTTTGTAATAGATGTAAGGACTCTTAAAAATGTCCCAATATTACTCGTAAGTGAAAACCCTGACCCCTGAAACCTTACTGTACATAAAAAACCAAGAAATCAGAATTAGTGGGTTTCAGGCGGGCCGCGTAAACCTTAAGGAAAGTTTATGCGGGCCGCGTCAACTCTGGGTTTGACCGGATAAGCATCCGGATCCACGTGTCGTACACGTGTCGAGCCTAGGAGTTACACGCTAGCCCTAATCTACAATCTAGACCTCCTCGCGGGCCGCGTAAGGATCGGTTGAAGGTTTACGCGGGCCGCGTGAACCATAAAATTCAGCTATAAATAGGACAGGTTACGAGCAATTCAGAAATGTCGAAATCTCATTTCAATTCACTAGTTATACTGCTCTAAAGTCGAAAATATCAATTAAATTAGTGAGGCGCTGCTCCGATACCGGGTATTAACTCAATCGCTGCTAAGATTCAATGTCCGATCGATTAAAACTATCCAATGGATGTTTAAGTGCTGCCCACATTAGGGTTATGCTTTGTCATTCGTCGTGAATTCGATGGATGTTTAAGTATCACACTTTGTCATTCGTTGTGAGGGTTTAATCTCGTGAGTTATCGTAAATGCTGTATTAGTTACTAACCCAGTTCATGTGCATGTTATTTAATTTAGGTCAAAAAGGCTAATCAGTAGGCTAAGCTCTGTCCAATTAAACTTGCAATGTGAGTCATTCTCTTTTTATCAACTGTTTTACAATACCTCAAATTATTTTCAAATGTTATAATTACAGGGAGTAAGTCGTGGTTATCTTAATCACTGGCTAGTGGGGTATTGTGCACATTACTATTTTCACTGGTTAGGCTAATATATCCTAACAGTGATCGTCACTACTTGGGGAAAGACCCAATAGTGGTATGACCATCGTCACGCAATGTGACACGGCGCCAGATAAAAATAAGATAGAAGCTATTGTAATCGCCATTATGCTGTAATTAATAACTATGTGTCATTTTATTAAATTGAGTGACTCGCCAGCATTTCCCCGCTGATAAAATATTTTTAAAAACATGTTTCAGGCGACCTGCTGTAAATCAAGGAAACGTGCTACGGAGCACTAACAAGCTTGAAGAGGTGGCTCAGTTAAAATGAATAAACATGTTTTAATAAATCAGGGAATTTCCTAGTTAAATTCCTCTGTTGTAAATTATGGGATTTATCCCAATTTATGGAATAAAATAATTGGGCATTTTGAGTTTTAAAAGATCCTGTTAAAATTCTTCCGCTGTCGCATCATAGATACCACGGGTTTCTGTCCCGCGGCTCCTGACCGGGTCAAACCGGGGCTGGGGCCGTGACAGTAGACCTTAATATTTTAACATCAAACTCAAAATATACGTTATATATCATGATAGACTTAAGAATTATATATATATATATATATATGGAATCCATTAAGTCTAACCATCCTCCAAATTAATATTCACCATTGGACCTTGCTGAGATTAAATCTCAGCCCTTTAAACTCCTTAAAAAAACTGTTATTATAGCAGTTTAGGGCGGTTCTTTACGGTTTCCTTCAGTGGTGGTTACCTCCCCCATTATCTCCACAATTCCCCACGTAGCCTGTAACTTCCCTCCTCAGATCTATTAAGTATGCGATCAATTCCATCCTCAGTCTTATTTCTTGCAAATGAAGTTGCACTTTGAAAAGTGAAACTGAAGCATCAATTTCGTCACCAAATCCAGGCATCTATGTCATCGCAACATCAAATTTGTCGATTTAAAGCATTGATTCCTATTTGAATCCCTCGATCGTTATTCATTCACAGCCCTCGCATGTTCTTCTTTACAGACTTCTCTGATCGCTGGTAATCCTAGGTATGGCGGTGGCGTTAAAAGAGGTAGGTGGTGTTGTGTCGTTTTATTTATTCGTTATCTAGGTTTCTCTTTGTGTTCTTCATTGTCGATTTTACAATCGATTGGTTATTTAAATTTCTGCAAGTGATACGTGTTCGTTGATGTGCAAGTAATACGTGTTCGTTGATGTGCAAATGATACACGTTTATTGATGTTCAGATTTTATGTTTTGTTTTGCTAGGTCATCAAAGTTTAAGCTGTTAAAGAAATTGTTTTTTTTTTGTTTGAATGTTATTTGCATGCAAGGTGTTCGATCATATGCCTATGTGATTCTTTTTTATTTGCAACAGTGTTTGATGAGATTGTCATTAACTTAGGGATAATTGATTTAAATAAAGTGATTTCACAGGGGTTAAAACCTTTTTTTTGTTCTTCAAATTATAAAGCACAAAAATTTGTATGTTGCCTTGGAAGAAACACTTTCATATATAATTGATCTAATACTTGATGTCATTTCAGGTTCTATGACAAGATTTCTCGAGACTGGGCTGTTGTGTCCTCATAAAGATGTTGTTGAGGATAGGCCAACAATGGAGAAAATTGATTCCATGTTACTGATAGCTACCTCTCACTTGATAAAGTATACGACAATTCAGAAGAAGGTAAAAACAAAGATTTACAATGAAAGAAAAACATAACATGTTGTTGTAGTTATTTTCTTCTATTTCTCAACACCCATAATTTTCATTTAAATATTGGCGTTGTTTGCTAATTCTTGATTCGGATATATAACTACATATTAAGAAGATAGATGGTTCACTTATTTGAATTTTGATTTCAAGAAAGGAGGTTGGTCATAGTAGGGAGACGTGCTTCTATGTGAGGTAGAGCTGTAGAAATATTCTTTTCTTTTACAACCCTTTAGAGACAAAAATACCCTGAATTGACCCGTTCATATATAGACGGGTCAAATTTTCCACCTCTAACCCAATATGCGCATTCTAAATTATGATTTTTGGTGTTTACCATATTAATTGTTTATTGGCTGCTCTTAGATTATTACAACCGGATAAAGTAACAGTTTATTTGTCAAGCCAAGTGATGGAGTACCATGAAATAATGGGTAAGATTAATGCTAAAATTTTGTAAAGTTATTGTTGTCAGATGTATGAGGAGTATCCCTGAATCTATTATGTTATATCTCTTTTTGTTACTGTTCATGTATGTGGTGTTATAGCTCTTTTTGTTTGTGTTCATGTATAAGGTTCATATTGGTGTCTTTATGAAAGTGTCATATCACTAATATTCCTTAGCATGTATGTCACGGCCCCAGCCCCGGTTTGACCCGGTCAGGAGCCGCGGAACAGGAACTCGTGGTATCGATGATGCGACAGCGGAAAAATTTTAACAGGATCTTTTAAAACTAAAAAATGCCCAATTATTTTATTCCATTATTTAGGATAAAAACCCCGTAATTTACAATAGAGGAATTTAACTAGGAAATTCCCTGTTTTATTAAAACATGTTTATTCATTTTAACTGAGCCACCTCTTCAAGCTGGTTAGTGCTCCGTAGCACGTTTCCTTGATTTACAGCAGGTCGCCTGAAACATGTTTTAAAAATATTTTATCAGCGGGGAAATGCTGGCGAGTCACTCAATTTAATAAAATGACACATAGTTATCAATTACAGCATAAGAGCGATTACAATGGCTACTATCTTATTTTTATCTGGCGTCGTGTCACATTGCGTGACGATGGTCATACCACTATTGGGTCTTTCCCCAAGTAGTGACGATCACTGTTAGGATATATTAGCCTAACCAGTGAAAATTAGTAATGTGCACAATACCCCACTAGCCAGTGATTAAGATAACCACGACTTACTCCCTGTAATTATAACATTTGAAAATGGAGTATTGTAAAATAGTTGATAAAAAAAGAATGACTCACATTGCAGATTTATACGGGCAGAGTTTTAGCCTACTGATCAGCCTTTTAACCTAAATTTAAACAACATGCACACGAACTAGGTTAGTAACTAATACAACATTTACGATAACTCACGAGATTAAACCCTCACAACGAATGACAAAGTGCGATACTTAAACATCCATCGAATTCACGACGAATGACAAAGCATAACCCTAATGTGGGCAGCACTTAAACATCCATTGGATAGTTTCAATCGATCGTACATTGAATCGTAGTAGCGATCGAGTTATTACCCTGTTTGGTGGTAGCGATTCGTGATCGTGTGTGTTTTAGGACTGTTTCTACGATATATCAGTGTACAATTTGAATTTCTACGTCGAATTAACGCAGAATATCAAGTTCCACAGTCTACTACTTATACTTGAAAAAGGGCGCCCTTGCGTGGCGCGAGGGGCCTTCGCGTGGCGCGAGGGGTACTACCCTATTATAGGGTAGTCCCGTGTCTTACTAGCTCAGCTGAGTTGGTCTCGCATGCAAATTTGATTTACACGTTAAACTATTTAGATAATACCGACTAGGGTTTACCCCCCCTGAGTTTTAGGGGCCCTGATCCTGATTCCGATTATTCTGAAAATATCAGGGATTATGCAGAATCACTTGGGGGTCTTAATTAGGGTTTCCTATTGAACCAAATATAATAATAAATAATAGTTTTGATGAGAGTTGTTACATCCTCCCCACCTTAATAAAAATCTCGTTCTTGAGATTTATTGGAACAAGTAGGGATACTTTCGCTTCATTTCTGATTCCAGCTCCCAAGTGTATTCAGATCCTCTCTTTGAATCCCACTTGACTTTGACTAGCACCAATCTTTTGTGCTTGAGAAACTTGATATTTCGATCTTCAATTTGAAGTGGTTTTTCAACGAACTTCAATTTCTCATTTACTTCTATGTCTTGGAGAGGTACTACCAGGGATTCGTCAGATAGACATTTCTTGAGATTGGATACATGAAATACATCATGTACTCCAGCTAGCTCTTCTGATAGTTGTAAACGATAAGCAACTAGTCCTATACGTTGGATTACTTGGAATGGTCCTACGTATCTTGGACTTAGCTTTCCTTTCTTACCGAATCGAACTACTCCTTTCCAAGGAGAAACTTTCAACATTACTTTGTGTAACACCTCGAAAATTCACGTCCTATAATGTGTTGACACGTGTCATAAGTTTGAACGTGTGTAAGAATGTTCTTGAAGGACTAAAGTTGACAAACCTGGAAAGTATGTGAATATACGGGTTCTAAATGTCAACAGTGAATAAATATATTGTACATTAACCCTACATGGTGCTCGTACCTTCAAACGAATAAATCATGGATCATACGAAGCTAAAATATAAAAGAAAGTGAGAGATTACAAACTACAGGGGTTAAATGTGTCAACATATTTAAGATATACCTCTGAGTGACCTTTTAGCAAACCCGAAGCTTTGTAACGATTAATTATGCTCACTAGAATGTGTGATAAAAATTTCACCAAGTTTCGTTATCGTATGAGAAAGTTATGATAAAATTCGTGTGCGAGGGGTTAGAAGCGTCAACATGGAAATTTAGGACTTTTCGGGTAAACACAAAGTGACCAAGGACTTCACAAAGTAGGTATAAGTCTTAAAGCCCTTATATGTCAATTTTAAAGGCTTAGAATGCAAGAAACAATGAGAAAACGACCTTTCGAGGGACCAAGGGCCAGAAATGCAATAAAGGAAAAGTTGGTAACCTGAACCGGAGACCCAGGCGGGCCGCGTAAGACCATGAAGGAACTTACGCGGGCCGCGTACGACGCCCAGTTGCAGAAACAACAGGCAGCTGCCTGTTCAGCCCCTTAACCGACTCCAAGTGCCTTTGTTTGATACCATGGGCTTCCTAAACTGGTTTTGAGGCTATAGGGGACACTTGCAAACATCCATGAACATTTATAGACTTACATGTCAACAATCAAGTGAGTTTTGATCACTATATAAAGTCCCACAAAGTTGCAACTTTGTGTTCATTCATTCCTTCCAACATCTGAGCATTCCTGGAGCACAAGGACCATCCTCAAGCATTCCAAATCGTTCATAGGACTTGTGTAAGTATCCTCAACCTTCATTGTTTAAGTTTTGCTTAGTTTATAGTCTTAAAGTCAAACCGTCGTAATTAACGGTTGACTTATTAATTAATCGCTAATGGTCCAGCGATTAGGCAAAATTAAGGTAGTTATAAGTTGGTAATTAGGTGGGCATTAAACCCTTAAAAGGGCACCCACTGATTCCCATCCTAACTAGGTCATTTGTCGAGTCAAAGATGATTAGAAAAAGTCAACAGAAATGCTAAACTTTGATTTAACGCATAACTAACAATGTAAAAGGCGTGTAACCTATTTTATCATTCATATAACTTGGTAATAATTATAAGAACTTATCTAAGCTTGTTTGATTCGACAACTTTCTGTTTAGAACCGATTCGGAACCGAAAGTCGCAAAACTTTGACTTTTGCTTTGACTTTAGTTCTGACCCGATTTAGATAGGTTTAGACATGCCTTAAAGTTCCATTAGGACCTAGTTACATGATTGTATAACCCTCTGCGTTTATACCACTTGAATCCTTAATTGTCCGACGTTTCCGTTAATTGCTTAAATATTGACCATAATGCCCTTATGACTATAAAACGAGAATTTTGGAAATGTGAGAAAACAATAATCTTTATTAATGATTAATAAACATGTCCCTAAATTTTCACGTCAGTTGGAGGTCTAGATTAGGAGTTATGCTCAATGACGTAATTAGAAAGCTTTTTATTAGTTAAACGACGTCATTAGCGTAAAGCCTATCTAAACCCAATTTTTGGCACAAAACCTTTTACCCACTGATGTAACATAATATTTTGGGATTTATGAAGATTTTTAATTATTTTTAAACTGATCATAAGCTAGGATTAGTGCCTTGATTCGGTAAATACCAAATATACCCTTTTAGGCCATAAAATGAGTTTTACAAATCCTTTTGACACCAATCCAATTGCTACTAATTTTAAATAATAAATGAAGCATTTTGAACCGGTTGACTTGATCAAGAAAACTCAGATTCCTATTTTAACCCGTAAATCGCTTAAAACGACTTTATAAGCGTATTAAGCGCATAGTAAGGGTTTAAAACCATTTTGTCACAAAGGACTTAACACCAACTTATATGACCTGTTAAGATAAGTCATTTTACTGATTAATTCAGACCCGAATCACAGAGGCTTAATTAATCCCTTTTATAATCTTTAAAATGACCAAAATACCCCTACGGGGCTTAATTATAGGTTAAACTAGTTTTGGGCATAATGGAAGGTATCTTACTGATATCACAACATATTTAAGGCATGTTAACTTAGGGAACCTGTTTAGGACTCTTATGGTTACCCGTTACGCTTCATGCGCGTTCGGTTCGGTTTATGTAACTAGTTTGCATAAATTAGCCGAAACGGGTCAAACCTTATCATTTTAATCTCAAATTCCAGAATGTGTTTAGTTTACCCATATTAAACAAGTCTTCAAACTTGTCGGGTCTAAATCACATTCTATTCCGGTCTTCGCTTAATCATGCGTTCGAACCGTATATTCCTTTAAAACTAACCGGTCTAAGTTTAGACTTAATCAAAGACCCGTTAGGATTCTAATAGGTTATTATAAACCTTCGATCCAGAATAGGAGACCCGGTAAAAGATACTTGCCCTCGCTGATTGTGAGTTATACTTGCTTAGGTAAATACTTTTAAC
>JARYGA010001189.1:0-45463 GCA_030545235.1 Helianthus tuberosus
CATTCCTATCCACCAGAAATTATTCCTTAAATCTTGGTACATTTTATTGTTACCAGGATGCATGGTATACCTAGATTTATGAGCTTCTTCTAAGATTTTATTTGTTAATTCTCCCTGCTTAGGTACCCAAATTCGTTTCTTATGGAATCTCCAAATTCCATCTGCTCCTTGCTCTAATTCCTTTATCCACCCTTTCATTCCTTCAGCAATATCATGGATTGCTGTTTCCTGAACATCCTTTAATTGTTCCATTAAATCTAACTGTAGATTTAATCTAAGAGCACGAACTCGCTTTT
Organism: Helianthus tuberosus; assembly: GCA_030545235.1. Classification (NCBI taxonomy): domain Eukaryota; kingdom Viridiplantae; phylum Streptophyta; class Magnoliopsida; order Asterales; family Asteraceae; genus Helianthus; species Helianthus tuberosus. Next base: position 297 of record JARYGA010001189.1, read on the forward strand.
GCTTTTCATGATGCTTACGACTTAAGGCATCAGCAACTACATTTGCCTTTCCTTCGTGATATTGAATATCACAGTCGTAGTCACTTAGGATTTCCATCCATCTCCTTTGCCTCATGTTTAATTCTTTTTGCCCAAATATATATCTTAAGCTTTTATGATCTGTATAGATAGTAAACTTACTTCCGTACAGATAATGTCTCCAAATCTTAAGGGCAAAGATTATGGCTCCTAACTCTAAATCATGAGTCGTATAGTTTTCTTCGTGCTTTTTCAATTGCCTTGATGCATATGCAATTACCTTCTTGCGTTGCATCAGCACACATCCTAATCCTAGCTTTGAAGCATCACAGTATACTTCAAAATCTTCTGTTCCTTCCGGTAAGGCTAGAATTGGAGCATTTGTTAACTTCTGCTTCAAAATCCTAAAGGCTTCTTCTTGTCTAGGTCCCCATTCAAACTTAACTGCTTTACAGGTTAGCTTAGTTAATAGTACAGCTATCTTGGAAAAATCCTTAATAAAACGCCTATAGTATCCAGCTAATCCTATAAAACTTCTAATTTCCATTGCTGACTGTGGAACCTTCCATTTGGTGATTGCTTCTATCTTAGCAGGATCTACGTAAATGCCTTCATGATTCACCATGTGACCTAAAAATTGCACTTCTTGCAGCCAAAATTCACACTTCGAGAATTTGGCGTAAAGTTTCTCTTTTCTTAACAGAGTTAAGAGTGCATGCAGGTGCTGACAGTGTTCATCCTGACTCTTGGAATAAATAAGTATATCGTCGATGAAGACAATTACAAATTTATCCAAATACGGTTTACAGATTATATTCATCATGTCCATAAATGCTGCAGGAGCATTTGTTAACCCAAAGGGCATGACTGTAAACTCGTAATGACCATACTTAGTCCTGAAAGCAGTTTTAGGTATGTCTTCTTCTTGTACCTTTAATTGATGATATCCGGAACGTAAATCTATCGTAGAAAAATATCTAGCTCCTTGAAGTTGATCGAATAGATCATCAATTCTAGGTAATGGGTATCGATTCTTAATTGTAACTTTATTCAAGTCCCTATAATCGATACACATTCGCATCGAACCATCTTTCTTCTTTACAAACAATACTGGTGCTCCCCACGGGGATGAACTAGGTTGTATGAATCCTTTACTTAGTAGTTCATCTAATTGCTTTTTCAATTCTAACATTTCTGTGGGTGATAACCGATAGGGTGCCTTGGCTATCAGTGTAATTCCAGGAATTAGATGAATTCTAAATCCGACTTCCCTATCAGGTGGTAATCCAGGTAGTTCTTCTGGAAATACCTCTGGATATTCTGATACTACTGGAATTTCTTTAAGTTCTTTACCCTTAGTGTTAATGATTACTGAAATCATATACACTATTCCTTGCTTTCGTTCATAACTAGCAACTTTCATTACTGAAATGAACTTTAGTGGCTTACGTGGCTGATCTCCTGTAATCACCACTAACTCTCCTGTGGGTGTATGAATTTCTATGGAATTCTTATCACAAAGAATTCGAGCATGGTTGGCTACCAACCAATCCATTCCAAACACCACATCGAATCCGGCTAAATTCATAGGTAACAGGTTTGCCGAAAATTTATGGCCTAAAAGTTCTATCTTTATATTTTGCAAAACCTTATCTATGTTAACGGAATTTCCATCTGCCGTTTCGACTGTAAAAATCTGCCTAAGTTTGGTTAAGGATAAATTAAGTGCTTGGCAGAACGAAGTATTTATAAAACTTTGGTTTGCACCAGAGTCAAATAATACTTTTGCATAAACGTCGTGAACTAGAAACGTACCAGCTATCACATCAGGAATTAGCTCTGATTCCTGAGTAGTCAACTGGAAGGCTCTTACGTTCTTCTTGGTAGTTCCTTCTGCAGTCTTGGCTTTGTTATCAGCTGGTTTGACCAATTTGGGCAGTCTGGCCTAATATGTCCCACTTCTCCACAGTTGTAACAGACTGTGGTTTTCTTCTTCCTGCAGTCTTCTTCTTGATGCCCCAGGATTTTGCAGAAATTGCAATACCCTTTGCATCTTCCAAAATGCTTCCTTTTACAGGAATTGCAAAATGGAATAGTGGAAGATTGCCCAGTTCTCCTTCCTTTGAAATTACTACGGTTACCCACACGGAATCCACGGGTAATCTTTTGGGCTACTTCCTTCTTCCGGTTTCTTCTCTTGTGCGTACCAGTTCGTCAGTCAGAGTGTTAGCTAACTCTACCGCATCATCGATCGTGCGGGGTCTCGTAGCCTTGACAATATTACGGATCTCGCCAATTAATCCCCAAATGTAGCGAGATATAAGTACCGGTTCTGGCGAAGCCAGGGTTGATACCACTCTAGCGTATTCGAAGAATGTCGAAGTATACCCTCGACAATCAACGCCTACCATCTGATGATTTAGGAATTTATTGGTCATTTGCTCCTTTTCGTACTCGGGACAGAATTTTCTTTCTACAAGACTTTTAAATTCTTCCCAATTTATGGCATAGGCCACATTCCTTCCTTTGGCTTGGAGTACCGTATTCCACCATTCTAACGCCCCTTCTTTGAAAAACTGCGACGCATACATGACCTTGTCGTCCTCAGCACATTTACTTATCATAATTACTACCTCAGTTTTCTCTAACCAACGCAGTGCAGCGGTCGCCCCTTCGGTACCTGCAAACTCAGCCGGTTTACAGGCAAGAAACTCCTTATAAGTGCAACCAGGTGTTGCAGCTTTCATTTTCTTAAGGAGTGGAGCTTGTATCCCCTCATTGTCGTTATTAATATGATTGCCGCCTCTATTTATACTATTACTGAAATTATCGTCATTTGTACGCTTGCTAGGAATAATTTGTTGAGGTGTAATTGGATTTCGAGCAGCAGCAAGGATTTCTGGAATAGCATTGGCTATTCCCTGAGCAACGATATCTTGCCTATTTAGAAATTGATCCTCCTGGTGTTGCTCAGATTGATTACCCTCGTTAATTTGTTCATTACCAGCGTTTTCCATCTGGTAATTAATTTATATAAGTGATTAGCATAAAATAATTAAACAAAACAAAACAATCGCACATAATTACACGTATAGCCAAAATTGTTGATTTCTCAACTTCCATTTTTATATATTATATTATGCATCCGTACACACTGTTATCTTACAATAGTTTTTATTTTTAGGTTATTATACATACTTATATTTTTATTACTATTATTATTATACAAACATGGTTTCACAACCACACTCCCCCTAGTCCGCTAGTCTTTCAGAAATGATGTTCCCTTTCATCGTATTTCCAAGAGATTTGTTCTCCTATCTCCCGAATCTTATTCCCTCCATCCATTAGTTCTTCGCCAAAATGGCGAAGTTCAGCTAAGTTTCATTACTCATTGGTGGGTTTGGTGCAGGTTCTGGGTCGAACTGAGGGAAAAAGGTATAGGGATTATTTAGAAGGTTTTGAAACTACCAATCATTGGTCCACCATTCGTCCATTCTTTGTGGTTGGGTGTGGATTAAAGGTTCTGGGATGGCTGGTTCCAGGTTTATTGGAAGTTAGGTTTCAGCAGGATAAGTAAAAAGGTTTTCATTGACAGGCTTAAGGGTATCACAGCTTGCCAGTATAAAATCTAGCTCTTCCTGTAACGTCATTTCCTTGGTTTGCTTGGAGCTTTCCCCAATTTCCATTCCTCCTTGTCTAAAACTTTCCCCGATCTCAATCCCTTTTCCTTTATCCATGGGATTTTCTATATTGGGAATTTTCCTAGTTGCTGGTTTTCTTCTGCGCACACGTCTCCAACCCACAAATCTTCTTCTTTTCTTAGGTTTTGATTTTTCCAGAGGTGGAGCTTGAAATTCCATAGGTTCTTCCACATCGGCCAAGTAACCAGTAAAATCTCTGGAAACTTCTATTTTCACAGGATAGAGATTGAGATTTTCTAGAGCTTCAGATAATTCATTCATGCTGTTTAGCATTTATGAAAAAAAAACACACAAACTTTTAGTTTAAAATTTGGTAAATTAATTTTCGCAGAATCACAAAAATAGAATCAGAATTTTAATATTACTTACAATTATCTAATAAACCATTTTATTGAAACAAAATCTTTATTTTTAGTACAACTAATATTATTTTAAAGTTTCTGGCTAATAGATAATATAGGTGCTAATACTGGGTCAGGGTGTTGGTAGTTTAAAGGTTAGCATTTACTGCTATAGTGGCTAACATATAGAGATTTGCCCATTGTTCATCTAACTCATCTTCCCATGGTGGTTTAGTGTCTATTTTCTGAGTTTCCTTATTGATCATAACTCCTTTTGGTTGTAACTTCCTCATTTTCTCTTGACTTTTCTTAATAATCAAACTTCTTTTATTAGGGGTAAGTGGTTGCTCATATTGTGCCATACGAACAAATATTCCCTCCTCAGTATCTGCTGAGTATCTTGAGGAATTTGATTGGGATGAAGTTCCCTTATCTTTCGGTAAACTATCTAATTTAAGATAGATATCCGACACTCTTTGCTTACCCATACTGTAACTAACAGATAGTCAAGATAAGAGCACATAATCACAAAACGGTAATCAGGAAAATTAAGTATATTTAAATACTTAATAGGCTTAAATGAGTGGCTCTTTCAGTAGCTCTGATACCACATTTTCCTGTCATGGCCCCAACCCCGGTTTGACCCGGTCAGGAGCCGCGGGACAGGAATCCGTGGTATCTATGATGCGACAGCGGAAGATTTTACAGGATCTTTTAAAACTCGAAAATGCCCGATTATTTTATTTCATAATGCGGGATAAACCCCGTAAATTACAAATAGAGGAATTTCACAAGTAAATTCCCTGATTTATTAAAACATGTTTATTCATTTTAACTGAGCCACCTCTTCAAGCTTTGTTAGTGCTCCGTAGCACGTTTTCCTTGATTTATAGCAGGTTGCCCGAAACATGTTTTAAAAATATTTTATCAGCGGGGAAATGCTGGCGAGTCATTCAAGTATGTAAAACGACACATTAGTTATCAATTATAGCATAAGAGCGATTACAATGGCTTCTATCTTATTTTTATATGGCGCCGTGTCACCTGGTGACGATGGTCATACCACTATTGCGTCTTTCCCCAAGTAGTGACGTTTATCACTGTTAGGATTTATTAGCCTAACCCGTGAGAAATTAGTAATGTGCACAATACCCCACTAGCCAGTGATTAAGATAACCACGACTTACTCCCTGTAATTATAACATTTGAAAATGGAGTATTGTAAAATACTTTTGATATAAGAGAATGACTCACATTGAAGATTTATACGGGCAGAGTTTAGCCTACTGATTAGCCTTGTAACCTAAATTTAAATAACATGCACACGAACTAGGTCAGTAACTAATACAACATTTACAATAACTCACGAGATTAAACCCTCACAACGAATGACAAAGTGCGATACTTAAACATCCATCGAATTCACGACGAATGACAAAGCATAACCCTAATGTGGGCAGCACTTAAACATCCATTGGATAGTTTCAATCGATCGGACATTGAATCGTAGCAGCGATTGAGTTAATACCCTATATCGTAGCAGCGCCTCGCTATAATAATTGAATTTTCGACTTTGGAGCAGTATACTTTCGTTTTTGAAAGTTGATTTCGACACCAGAAGACTGCTCATGATCCAACCTATTTATAGCAGAAATTTGGGTCTCACGCGGCCCACGTGATCCCTAAGCCAAACTTTACGCGCCCTGCGAGGCCGCCTAGTCTACGCGTAGGTTTGCTGGGTCACTAGTTAGGGTTGTCAGATGGGTTATACGTGGCCCGGATACTTATCCGGTCAAATTTGATGTTGACGCAGCCCGCGTAAGGGTCTGGTCATCCTTTACGCGGCCCGCCTGAAGACCATAAAATTGGATTTCTTGATTTTTGTTATGGATTAAGGTTTTGGGGGTCCAGGTTTTTACTTACGGGTCTTTTTAGGACATTTTTGAAGGTCCTTACACTATTGGCCGACAATGAAGAAATATGCTATAGAATATGCTCGAAGATGTGATGCATATCAAAGGCACAATAACATACTACATCAATCAGGTGAACCACTATATCCTATAGCTTCCCCTTGGCCATTCATGAAATGGGGGATGGACATAGTAGGGAAATTACCAAAAGCTCCAGGAGGAAAAGTCTTTATGCTGGCAATGACTGATTATTTCTCTAAGTGGGTTGAAGCTGAAGCGTTTGTTCAAGTTAGAGACCAAGAAGTAGTATCCTTCATAAAGAGGAATATCCTGACCAGATTTGGAGTACCAGCTGAAATCATTTGTGACAATGGATCCCAGTTTTTAAGCAAGAGGACTACTGACTTTTGCAAGAGTTGGGGAATCAAAATGATCACGTCTACTCCGGTACATCCTCAAGCAAATGGACAAGCTGAATCCTCAAACAAGATAATTGTCAACAACTTGAAGAAGAGACTAGGAGCTAAAAAAGGAAGATGGGCAGAAGAACTACCCTTTGTTTTGTAGGCTGATAGAACAACGGTAAAAAATGCAACTGGCCAAACCCCATTTTCCTTGGTATTTGGAGCAGAAGCAGTGATCCCAACAGAAATGGTGATACCTACGGCAAGATCTATCCTCCGGGATCCTGAGCAGAATCCTGAAGCTTTGTACCAAGATTTGGACACTATGGACGAAACAGGAGATGCATCAAGGCTAAGGATGGCAGCATATCAACAAAGGATATCCAGAGCATATAACAAGAATATAAGGACTAGAAGATTTCAAGTTGGTGATTGGGTATTAAGAAAGGCTTTTCAAAATACCACTAATCCTGCCGATGGAAAGTTGGTTCCAAAGTGGGAAGGACCATATGAGGTTGAATCAGAATCAGGAAAAGGAGCATACCGACTCAGGAGTATGGATGGGATATGCTACCAAGATCCTGGAATGCTATACACTTAAAGCTCTATTTCAAGTAAGAATAGAATTTAATTTCTATCTCAGAATGGTATGTATTCTACATCTTTTAAATATATTTGAATTTGTTTATTATCTTGAACCCAATACTGACTGAAGCATCGGAGGGGTGTTAGCCAAGCTAACACCCACCTTATTTTAAGATTGTTTTGCAGAATATACCTCAGGATATAGCTCCAGGATATACGCTCAGGATATCTCGAAGGATTAGAGGATTGGCCCCCTCTCTCACGTTTAAGGGATCCTGATCCCTTCAAAGGTTTAAAGGTATTCACCTTTCTCTCGAATTGGGTTTAAACACCCCGCCTGGAGCGCAAGTTATCTAGGGATACTTCAAGGTAGCGGGACCATTTCATGTAAAACTGGCTGACAATTTCGTTACTATTGGCTATATCCTGGATCCTAAAGGTATATGAGGATTGATCACCCTCTCTCACGAAAGGGTATTTTCATATTGTTAGTGCACTACGTCTATTGACTTCGTCTTGTATCATGTAATAGGATAGAATAGGATAACCAGTGCTCGAGGTGCTAGAAACTGAGATTAGAAAGTTTAGTGTTGAGTTCGCTTGAAAGGATCAAAGACAAGTTCAAGCGAAACCAACAGAGTTGAGTTCGCTTGAACATGCCTTGGTCCATTTCAAGCGAACCTCCACACCTATATATAGGGCACTTGACATTTCATTTGGTACGGCTTCAGAATCTGTAACGAAGTGCTGCCAAAGTTTGTCCAGGTTGTAATCAGTGTTATTATCAATATAAGTGACAGATTTAATAGTATCAAGCTGTTTCAACGTCCGTTTCACTGATTCCGCCTTTGAATCGGATATAAAGCTCTTCTGAATGACTCGTTTGGGTCCAACTACGATCCTACAAGTGGTATCAGAGCTCAGGAAGAAGAGTTTAGCTTGATATCATCTATTTTCTGATTTCTACATCTTCTTTTCCAATCTGAACAAGATTTCACGGTCAAAATGGCATGAATTTTTCACCGAACATGCAAAACAGTGTTTTAACAAAGCCTTGAGAGTTTCAGACTCAAATTCGGATTAAAAATGACAAAAACAGGCCTAACACTTGAGTTCGCTTGAACTTATATCGACATCTCGCTTGAATTTAGTGTTTCGCTTGAAAGACCTTGCTGAGTTCGCTTCAAATTGATATTCGCTTGAAATTAGATCTGTTCTCGCTTGAATCAGTGTTTTTGCTTGAAAGTTCATAAGTTTTTGCTTGAAGTGCCATTCCGCTTGAAGTGCCATTCCGCTTGAAGTGTCAGTTTTGCTATCTCGCTTGAATGGTTATCTAGGCATTTTGCTTGAAAGCTGATATTCAGTTTCAATTTGGGATTTCGCTTCAATTTGTTGTTTCGCTTGAAGTCTCATTTCGCTTGAAAGTGAAAATTCCGAGTCAAGATCATTTCACGTCAATCGAGTGTCAGTCTGTTTCAGAATATTTGATATTGTTTGTACTGATTGTGTTTGTTTGATTGTGTTTGTCCAGGATTACATCATGGCTGAAGAATTCTACAACACGTTTTTCAATGCGTTCACATCCGATTCTTCCGAAATATCAACGGTCACACCAAAGTCAATCACAAAAGTGGTCAATGAAAACATTAATCATGACAATTTTTATGGGACTTATTCCAAACCACCCAAGCTGGATAATATTGAAGATTATACTTGGTGGAAAGAACGGTTTCTTAACTGGGCAAAAGCATACGCTCATGAAAGTTGGTTTTGTCTAGAGTTTAGATATGAGAGACCAAAAGATCACAAAGGTGAGGAAATTCCTTTGAAGAAATTAGGCATTGAGGATAAAAAAGAATTCTCGTCTGAACAGAGAATGATTGCGTTGATCCAGTCGGCTATTAGAAATGACATTTTTCCATTACTTAATCATGATGGGTCTTCGAAATTTGTCTGGGAAGCTTTACGAGTTAAAGTTGAGGGGGGTAAACAGATCAAAAAGAACAAAATTGCTTTATTAAAGAAAGAATTCGATCTATTTGATAGCTTAAAAGGAGAGACAGTGAGGCAAATGATTGAGAGATTTTGTCATTTAAAAATTGAACTTGAAAGGTTTGAGATTGTGAAAACAAGAGAGGAAATTATTGACAAAGTGATTGAAGCGTTACCACGAGCTGATCAGTGGCAAACTTTTGTTTTTATTTTGAAAAATGATGCTTTGTATGAAAATATTTCTCTTGATGCATTGTTTGAAAAGATTGAAAGTCATGATCTGGAGCTACAGAAGCAAAGCAAGATGACTGATTTTTCACATCAACAGAATGTTGGCTTGTACTACAAAGGCAGTGTACCTTCAGAGAAAGGTGTTGGTTCACCAAAGACAGCATTCAGTGGAGAGAAGATGAAAGAACCTCAAACAACTTCATCAAATTACAATTCTGGATATCATTCTTCTTCAAAATCAAGTTCTGATGAAACTGAGGAAATTATGTGCAACATTGCTCTCAAACTGAAGAATTCTCCGTTGATGAGTATCAATGTAGCTAAGCAGCAAATGAGTTTCCTTGCATCTGTTCTGGAGTCATATGAAGGTCTTGTAGCTGGCAAAATTGGAAACTCAGAGTTGACTAAAGAAGACTACGACCAGATTGATCCGGAAGAAATGGAGCTCATAGATATTCGTTGGTGTTTAGCAAGTTGCATCCGAAGAGCTCAGAGATACATGGAGATTACAGGGAAGCAATCATTGGGTGGTCCGTCAACGAAGCTTGGATTTGACAAATCCAAAGTGACCTGCTTCAGATGCAAGCAAAATGGTCATTTCAAAAGAGAATGCAGAAATTCTGAAGTTACTGAAGGAAATGAACGTCCTTTCAACGATGATTATTATCGAAAAGCGATCTACCACAGAAGTAAAGAAGAGCCGAAATTGATTGAAGATAAAACCAAATCAAGAGCTTGTTTTGTAATTCAAGATGATGAAGGTTTTGACTGGAGCTCAATTTGTCCAGAAGAAGATCGTTTGGAGAATGTTTGAAAAACAGCTCATGGCAAAGCTATAACAGAGGATAGAAAGTTTGTTTTTGTTGCTGAGATTCAAGATGAAAACAAAGACAAAGATACAGCTGAGATCAAAGTGAAAACCAGAGAAGAGATTCTGGAAGAAAAGACCTACAGAGAAGGAAACATTGTGTTGAACAGAATGGATGAAATGCAGGAAGAGTATGAGATTGCTGTTAGTAGCAAAAGATGGGATAAGAAGAGAGAATGTTACTTCAATAGAGAAGGAGAACCAGTTGTTCCAAAGAAAGACATAATTTTTAATGATGTTCTTCTCATAATTCCTTTGAGAGCCGAATACTATAGAAATGTGATGAAAGATGACACATATGCTAAAAGACATGAAAAGGAGATCAGATATGCCATGACGTCGTGTCTAAGAAAAAGGGATGAAGAGAGAATGAAGAAGAATGTTGAAGAAATGGTGAACAATCTGAAGAAGGTTGCTGAAGAGGTTAAAGCAGAAACTGTTGAAGTTGAGGTTGTGAAGGAAATCAAAAGTGAAGAAGTTAAGGTGAATGAAGAGGTTAAGAAAGCTGTTACTGAAGAACAGCAGATTGGAGAAGAGGTGAGGAAAGAAGAAGAAAAAGTAAAGAATGAGAATTTGGAAGATGGTAATGTTGGTGATGAAGTCGGTGTTGAAGAAAAGCAAGATGATGCTGATCAGAAGCAAACTGAGACAACTGCATCAAACACCAAGGTATCAATCACTGAGGTACATTCTGATTCTGAAATCTTAAAAACGATTGATCAGTGCAAGAAATGCATGGAACCGTGCAGAGCTTGTACTGAAAAAGATGAGCGATTCAGAACAAGAGATCTTGAATTCACTAAAATTGAAAACATTTTTAAAGAAAAATGCAAAGAAATGCTAGAAAAAGAAAAAGTTTTAAAAGAAAATGATGAAAAACTTTTAGAAAAATGTAAAAAGTTAGAAACAGAAAATGAAGTTTTGAAAGAAAATGTTTCTAAAATGACAGAAGAATGTTCACAAAAAGAAATTGTTTGTCAAGAAATGAAGAAAGAATATGACTCAATGAAATTAGCATATCATATTACAAAAGAGTCATATGAAAAAGTGAAAGATGAAATGAAATTTGCCCAATCAAGAATGAATTATCTTTCTGAAACAACTAAAGAACTTAAACGAATGTATTCCATAAAACAAGATGTTGTTAATTCATATATTGAGGATGTTGCTAAGCTAAAGCGACAGATTGCTGATTTAGAACAGGATAACAACAAGTTAAAGAGTTATCACGTGTCGTCATATGTGCTTGAACGTATTTTCAATATAAAACTGCGAGATGGTGAGTCTGAGCAAAACAAGAAAGGCATTGGCTCAGAATTTCATCAAGTTCCACCACCGGGAAAATTTGCATTTTATGATGAGGAAAAGGTCGAAAAAGCTTTCAAGATGGTAGACCAATTGCCAGACAACATTGACATAACCTATTTCAAATCTGATGATTCTCATGATTCAGAGGTGGTAGGTAAAGTCGTTGAAAGTGTGTTGAAAGAAGAGTTGGTTGATACAGGTAAATCTGAATCACAGGATGAAGATGAAGGAAATTTTCATGATAGTTATCTGAAAAACACAAAATCTGAGAAAAGTTTGAATGATGATTCAAAAGGATTGGTTTATACCATGATTGGATCGGACAAATTGTTCTTAGATGTTGTATTCCCGATTCAGAATGTTATTTCAGAAAAGGTTGATAAAGTTTTCAAAATGGTTGAGATTGAGAAGTCTGAGATTTCAAAGTTTGTTGGTAAGAGTCGTAAAGGTTCGTATAACAAACCTAGTTTCAAGAAGAAAAACATGAAGGCTGGGTTGGGTTATAAGAAGAAACAGAATTGGAAGAAAAATGAAATGCCAAATTATCAGACAAAAATGAGTTTTATTCAAGGAGACAGTTTAGCTGAAGAAAAAGAACTCACAATGAGACAGTCCAATGATGAGTTTTTTGCTAAAAAGAAAAAGCAACAACCACAGGTCAAAGATGTATCCATGAGAACATGTTTCAAATGTGATCAAAAAGGACATCTTGCACGCAAGTGTCCTAATCTGAAATCTATGGATGTTGATAAAAAGAAGTCTGATGATGTTGAAAAACAGAAACCTGAGGATGTGAAACACAGGTCAACCAAATTTGACTCGAAACAAACTTGGAGGTATAACACAAACAAGTTTGCTTTGAATCAAAACTAGAAGTCAAACTCGTATAGGTTTGATACTAGACAGACCTGGAATTCTCATACACCCAGATTTAGAACTACACAAAGCTCGAAAACATCTGTTGATATGACAAAACCACAACAGTTTTGGAAACCAAAAGTTGTTGTTCAAAAAGATTCACATTTTTACAAACGAGGTACTCCTAAAGGTCAAACATGGAGTGTTAAGAAACAAATGGCGTCGGTAAATGATGAAAAAGTTGAAGTTAAAATTGAAAAAGTTTTTGTGCAAAATGACAAAGATTTTCCGAAGTTAAATGATGCATATTGTGTTGAAATGCCTAAGGTCCAACAGACCTGGGCTAAATTGTTCAAGTAATTGAGTTAGTTGAATGTGCAGGTGCTCAACGAAAATAAAGATTGTGAAATTGGAAGTCAGAGCAGCCTGGCATAACAAGAGGAGGAGGCTGCTGCTGGACCCTGGTTTGGTTAAACAGGGAGTTTATTTGTTTTTCTGTACATAAATAAACAATATTTCAAAACCCTAAAAATTGAAAAATTAAAAACTCAAAAATATGTTTTTAGTTTGTTAAAAAATTGAACAGTTTAAAACCAAAAATATGTTTGTTGTTAATTTTTGTCAAAAATAGAAAATTATAAAAATATGTGTTGATTGAATATGCCGAAACCCTTACGGCTGAACAAACATGATTACTTTCACAAGATTGAAAAACGGTTTTCAAACTGTCGAAAATCAATGGGTTGTAAATCATGGGGGTAATTGTCGGTATTGTATTTTAGATTTTTGCAAATTAGAGCACTTTTAGCAGAAAATGGATGGCAAGACAAAGCTATCGGTGTTGGTTGTAAAATTTTCTTTAAATGATTTTGCATTTTAGGGGGAGAAAAATATTGTCAGAAAATACAAAAATATTTGAAAATTTTAAAAAAGCCAAAAACATGATAAAATTCAAAAATTGAGTTTTTGCGTAAGAAGAGGAAATGATAGTACATCAGTAGACAGTTACAGTACGCTAAAGAATTGGAAAGTTAAAATGTGTTAAACGATCTTACCGTGGATGTGTCGGTAGATTTTTATACATTTAGTAAACTTTTTCGGGATATAAACCTAAATTCAATCTTACTTATTTCGTGGGGAACACTACTTGGATATATAGGTAACCCCTGAAATCTTGTTTGAAAGGTCCCTCTTTCTGAGATACTAGGTCTTTATACTTAGTGATATCTGGGGTATTATTCCGGGACTTCTGCTGAATGGAAGTTCTGACCTAGTCTCCGAATAATACTTTTCGCATTGCTTGAAAAATAGCATCGCCCTCAGCAAATTGATGAAACAATAATATTGATTATCATTGCTGTTGAAGAAAAGATCCTCTAAAGGGGACACACCGAAAAGACGAAGCCGTCATCTCTCTGCGTATACGGAAGTATCGACCTGAGCTCTCACGGCCCTCGCATTTAATCCCTTACATATATTATCTAGGTATATTCACCTGTAAGACTGAATATTGGGATCTGGATACGGGAGTATATTCAAGAGGTGGGACACATGAATGAGTTTAAGTTCTTAAAACACATAATTCGTATCCTGAATCAGTTGAACTTTGTGTGAAAATTTAAGTGGACCAGTATATCGACAATCTAAGTGAATTGTTTAATTCTTAATGTGTAAATAAGCTCAATGGTACTTGTGACTTGTCAAAAACTGATATGATCCTCTGACGCATACTCAATCAAAAATATTGTCTGTAAATATGTTTGTACATATTTCTTTACTGTTTTATATTTTCAGAAAAATACAATAAGATTTTTGATTCTGCTTTATTTTCGACAACCGATGTCTGAGATGCTGAGTTTTAAAATCTAAGTAAGTTGATTGTGTTTCTGAAAATAAAAAAAGTTCATTAATTTGAAACTTGAATTAAAATTAAAATCAAAAATTTCAAAAACAGTTTGTGATATCTCCAAGGTCATTAGTTTGGACTTGGAAGATTAACTGTGAGGGAGTTGGATTCTTTAATGCTGCTAAATCATTTAGTTTGTTGATAGGGGGAGCAGTTAAAGATTTTAAAAGAGCCAGTTTATGATTTCTGGGAATTAAAATTGAAAAACATTGTATTTATAGATGTTTGAGTGTTTGCAGATAGTCCAGATTATGATCCTGAAAGCAGAGTCTAAGGGGGAGTCTGAAGACAAGCTTGAAGCAAGATGGAGCTTGTAGAAGGATAGCTAGGTGTCGATCCCAAAGCACGGAAGCTTGACGAAAGGGGGAGCCTGAAGCTGATGGAGAAGATAAAGATTGAAGGATGCTTATAATGTTACAATTTGGATGAGAAGACAGAATGATCAAGACCGAAGATGTGTCATGCTGAAGACTAGACACTGAGGACTTCGTCAATATCCGAGGGGGAGTCTGTTAGTGCACTACGTCTATTGACTTCGTCTTGTATCATGTAATAGGATAGAATAGGATAACCAGTGCTCGAGGTGCGAGAAACTAAGATTAGAAAGTTTAGTGTTGAGTTCGCTTGAAAGGATCAAAGACAAGTTCAAGCGAAACCAACAGAGTTGAGTTCGCTTGAACATGCCTTGGTCCATTTCAAGCGAACCTCCACACCTATATATAGGGCACTTGACATTTCATTTGGTACGGCTTCAGAATCTGTAACGAAGTGCTGCCAAAGTTTGTCCAGGTTGTAATCGGTGTTATTATCAATATAAGTGACAGATTTAATAATATCAAGCTGTTTCCACGTCCGTTTCACTGATTCCGCCTTTGAATCGGATATAAAGCTCTTCTGAATGACTCGTTTGGGTCCAACAACGATCCTACACATACTCTCTAAGGTTTAAAGGTTTTCACCTTTCTAAGTCTTGGAGTTTATATACTCTCGCCTGTAGCGCATGAAAATCAGGGTTTATCCCCAGGATATCAGGGTTTATCCCTAGGATATTAAGGGTTTATCCCCAGGATACTAAGGGTTCATCCCAGGATATTAAGGGTTTATCCCAGGATATTCAGGATTTATTCAGTAAAGCTAAAGTATGACTATGTTTACATTCCTAAGTCTTCAAATATGTTGAACACAGGGGACATACATTATACAATTTAAAGGATGGATTCAAACTTATAAGTGTGCACTGGGGACATTCCTGTGATTGAAGATTGGAATTGACTCTCTGGGAATATTTGGTATGGTCTCTCCTTTTTATTTGGATAACTTGAGTTTTATAAATTATGAGGCAGTATCCTGAGTAGGATATCTCTCGGGATATTCTTACAATGTGTTCCCAAAATTGTCCAAACTAAACTATTTTCATAAGTAAGATTTATGCACTAAAATAGTAACAACAGAAATAAAGCCAAAAGAAAGTTATATTATTAACATATCAAAAGTTGTGCTTTTGGTCTCACCTCAAACCAAGGTCCATCCACCAAAAGCACGATTAGTCCCATACCATATTTACTTAACAGTTGAAGGTTTTGTCTCAAACCGAGACCCATCCACCTCCAACTATTATATTGTCCAAAATTAAAGCATACTAACATTGGTGACCAAGGGCTTCGTCCTGAAACTCAGGATCCCTCCACCTTTGGCCATCATATTGTTCAAATGCAGGAAAAGTAAATTGTCTTAGGGTTACAAACCAACGATCAAATTTAAAAAGTGGGCTCCGGCCTAGGCATTAACATCCATCATCGCCCACTTGAATGCCCTCACACAGTGGCATCTTCACCAGCTTTCTACGTCTTCTCGGCCCCAGCATCCTGAGCAGCATCCTTGCCAGCATCCGTCCCAGCATCCTTCTTTTCTCTAGCCTTGTCCACCGGCTCTGCTGACTTAGAGGATTCGCCAGTCTCAGTAGGAAATGGCACAGCTTTGCCTCCAAGTTCCTTCAGCTTCGCCACCCAGGAATCAACCGGCTAGGTTGGGCATTCAAGACCTGTCTCCTTGGCCTCATAAGCCATCTTGATGCTAGCTTGCAGCAGAGTGACAATGGCTGAATTCTTGATCCCTTGCAGCAGAGTGCCGATAAAATGTACCAGGACCTTCGTTATAAGTACTGGTGGCCGGGTATGAAAAGGGATATCGCTCTCTACGTCGGAAAATGCCTAACTTGTGCTAGAGTCAAGGCTAAACATCAAAGACCCTCTGGCTTACTCAAACAACCACCAATTCCCATGTGGAAGTGGGAAAGTATAGCCATGGACTTTATAACCAAGTTACTGCACACGTCATCAGGTCACGACGGCATTTGGGTTGTGGTCGACCGTTTGACTAAATCAGCTCACTTCTTGCCAATACGGGAAGACTACAAGGTAGAACGATTAGCCCGAATCTACACCGACGAGATCATTTGTAATCATGGGACGCCTCGTGACATCATCTCTGATCGTGATGCTCGGTTTACCTCGCGACTGTGGGAAACATTTCAAACGGCACTCGGTACAACGCTTAATCTAAGTACCGCTTTCCACCCTCAAACCGACGGTCAGACTGAAAGAACGATTCATACTCTTGAAGACATGCTCCGTTCGTGTGTCTTAGACTTCGGAGGTAATTGGGATAAATACCTGCCGTTAGTCAAATTCTCGTATAACAACAGCTATCATTCTAGCATCCAAATGGCACCTTTCGAGGAATTATACGGAAGAAGATGTCGATCGCCTATTGTGTGGCACGAGATCGGTCATTCGCAATTAACCGGTCCTGAGTTATTACAAGAAACGACAGACAAAATTTTCCAAATTCGCGACAACCTGGTGAAAGCTCGGGATCGACAGAAAAGTTACGCCGATAAGAAATGCAAGCCCCGTGAATTTGACGTTGGTGACTACGTACTCCTAAAGGTATCACCTTGGAAGGGTGTAGTCCGATTCGGCAAAAAGGGGAAGCTCGCGCCTCGATATGTTGGACCTTTTAAGATTCTGGAAAGGATCGGAAAAGTCTCCTACAGACTCGAACTACCGGAGGAACTTAGTAATGTCCACCCGACTTTCCACGTGTCAAACCTCCGAAAGTGCCTAGCCGACCACGACTTACACGTTTCTCTCGATGATCTGCAAGTGAACGAAACATTACACTTCGTGGAAAAGCCTGTCGAAATCATGGATCGCCAAACCAAGCAGCTCAGACGCTCTTGCATTCCTATTGTGAAGGTCCGATGGGAAGGCAAACGAGGCACGGAGTTCACTTGGGAACTTGAAAGCGACATGAAGGCAAAGTACCCGCAGTTGTTCTCAAACGTGAATCACGGCGTAGTACAACTTCCAGCCTAATTTCGGGACGAAATTCCCTAAACAAGGGGAGGCTGTAACACCCTGTGTTTTCACAAGTCAAAGTCAAGGTCAAGGTCAAGGTCAAAGTCAACGACCGGTTATACGGATTTGGCTTGTAGAAATCTCTTTATTTTATTTGTATTATATGGAGTAAGTGTCGTTCATTACAAGCCATCGACGTACTATTCAATCGACTAATCGACTGTGAACTATAGGAAGTAACAATGCGATAAATCTAATCAACTAATAATCAAGCTATGCTAATCAAATCGACACCGAATCAAGACTCGATCTATACTTGTTGGTTATTGTTATACGTGTGTGTGTGCTTTATGTGTTACTTGTGCATGTTTATTTATGTTGTGTTGTGGAAATAAATCGAAACGCAATCGAACTCAATCGAAACTCAACATCGAACTTGAACACGAATCACAATCGAACTATGATATTTGGTAGTTGGGACTGAAAGTAATTTGACTAGGGAAACCCTATCGTATCGAACCACTCGCAATCGAAATTGAAACGCCAAAAATCGTCGCGTCGAACATCCAACCCAGTGCCATCCGGCCGGATAGCCATCCGACCGGATAACCCCTTGCCGCAGGTCAGACGCCATCCGACCAGGATGTCATCCGACCGGATAAGCCATCCGAGCGGTGTGTCATCCGATCCGATAACTCTTTCCTCTTTTGGAATCCTATAAATACCCCTGTCATTGTCATTCTTTCTACTTTTGGAAATCCTCTGTCCGAACAGCTCGTGCTCCCCACCTTTTCTTCGATTTCTCTCAATCAAGGTAAGATCTCGTCCTAAATCTTGTACTTTCTTGATCTACACGCACTCCTACACCTTTCTATCTTTTAAATCTTAACTTTTAACCGTGAAATCACTAGATTTCGGGTGTTCTAGGATGATGTCATCATGTGTTCTTCAAGAACTTCATGTTTTGGCCTCAATCCACCAAGAACAACTTAGATCTAACCGATTTCCACAAAGATCTTGTAAAGATCTCGACACAAGTGTGGTGAAAGAGGATTGAAAGATGGTTTTAACTTTCTTTCAACTCTTTTACACTCAAAGTGCTCAAAGCCGATAGGATCCGACCCTGATCTAGTCTTCTACTCTATCGTAGTGTTGTACTAGCTCAAGATCCAGGTCCTACCCACGAGACTACCGATTTCGGGTTAATCAAGAACAACCGTCTCGAGCCGGTAACCGGCCGGACTAGGGTGATTCCTGGTCGGGCTGGTCATCTGGGTCGAACTAGGGGTTCTGTTGGCTAACACGTTGTCAAAGTGTCTCGACATAATGACAAACCATCAAAACGACCAAGTGTAGGACGAACGAAACAGGCGTAGCGGATTGCTATCCGACCAGATTGCTATCCGATCGGATAGGTCATCCGAACGGATTGTCACCAGAACGGATCACACTTGGGTCCCACCTTTAAGCAACCTTATCCGAAGTTTGAGTATTGAACGAATTGCAATCCGATCGGACGACCATCTGACTGGATTACTATTCGGATCATGTGATACTAAGACTTTAAAGACTTAAACAATTTTCAACATGTTCATTAACAAAGCTACCACCCGATCGGATGGACATCCGATCGAGTGACACTTCTGTTGTGAACTTGTCTTCACTAAGTAATCTCACCACTAAGTTGCCGTCCGACCGGACCACCGTCCGACCCGGATGACCATCCGAATGGATTGTCATCCGCACGACCCACCATCCGATCGAACGCCTTGATGGATAGAGATACTTCAATGTTTTTAAAATACTACAACGAAAACTTCAAAAGTCAAGCCATCATACACAAACACATTCTTCTTATAGGAAGAAACAATCCACTCGAAACGTCACCCGATCGGACCACTGTCCGACCGGATGACCACCCGAACGGATTGTTATCCGCACGGATTGCTGTCTGATCGGATTACCATCCGATCGAACCACTATCCTACCCTTTCACACTTCGTGTCGTTTTACGCATCACTTATCGTTATGCTATCGAGTCTATTCAGGCTAACCTTACTCGCTAAGCGCTCCCTCCAATCCATTCACCACTGTGAGTATACTCGATCCCTTTTTTGCTTTACGCACTTTTGGGCGTTACATACGTTACGAATATTCAAACTACAACAATCACACTACTTGAAACTATTTGAACGCTAACCGTTAATGCATGTTATACGTGGCTTATGAATGCTTGTTGTTATGTTTACACATGGAATGCTGTCTACCTGCCTTAGCAACGATAGTACTATAGTTTGGACTCAGCAACCGTTCACACGGGGGTTGTTAAGGAACCATTACTTGCATGGATTACAGTGGTAATCATGTATTGCGAACTGCCTCGGGCAGTCAACCCACAGTCATTGGTATCGATGGATCTATGTCGATAACTAACGTGCTTCATTTCACTATGTGTACGTGTTGGTTATGCGTAAACGGATTCGAACTCTATAAGCTATTATCAAACTTGTATGCTCACCTTTACATTTTATGTATTGACTTTAATTTTAACGTATGTGACAGGTGCTTAGGACGCACACTTGGTAGGAAATTGAAGCTAGAATAAAGCTTTAGAGCCCAACAAATAGTTGTATGTACTGGTCAAACTAAGGGTCTCTAGAAGCAGATAAACAATTGCTGTCTATTTGAATATGTGTTGTCGGAACAGAATATTTGCCTGGATTTTGTTTGTAATAATTAATTTACTGTTTGAGATACGGTATGGGACGTATCATTTAAATTGAATAGTGTTGATAATTGTTATGGAAACTTCTGGACAATCTTTTTCGCTCAGTGCCATGCCCCGATGTTTCCGCCATCGGTTGGGGTGTGATAGATTGGTATCAGAGCCATAACTATAGGGAATTAGGCAAGACTCGACCTAGTCCGGGTCGAAGTCATAGATACCTAGACTATAGTTAAGAACCAGCAGACCGACTTGTGCATGTCCGGTAGGGACTATGTACGAGCTTACTTCTCGCTATCCTCACTTATGCTACACTATCACTGCACTCAAATGGGCGATAAGGTCGAGATTAGGTGTGAAAACCGCAAACTCTCGACTAAATTGCTTGATCAATGATGTTTTATCAACTTATCAATGATTTCTTCATTCTTTTTCAATAACGAACGCTTGTTCAGCGAGGGAATTATACCAAATCAGGGGTGAAACCCATATTTTGATGAATAATCTCCTCTATTTTATCAAAAATAGGGGCGAAGTTGTTAAGCCAGGGGGAAACCCTAACCTTGACGACTTGTTCCGCGCATTTTACAAAACTCTCTCCAAGGTCTCGACGGACTCCAATGACCTGAAGCCTTGATGTGACTAACGGGATGTGTGCCAAACGCCCAAAAATCGAGGCAAAAGCACAGTCCTGAAGGTCAGACCATGAATAACAAGTCCTTGCGAGTAGATGAACCACCTTGGTTAGTCAAAGTCTACTAGCCGCAGACGATCTATCTCTCGATTTCTTTATAAGTTTGAAGCTGAGTTGCTACTGCTGACTCTGATAAATTGTCGATTTTTATGTGTTTCATGTGCTATTACCCGTTTATGTGCTTAATTTTGGACGAATTAATCAATTTACGCCTTCGCTTTAATCAACACACTCGACTCGCACTGCAATTCTACCCCAAAACGTTAACAAATCGTTAAATTGTGGGCGACTTTATACTGCGATATACGCTCATGTTAGGTCCCGGTTTTCGCTCTGAAACGATTGCGAACCGAACGTGTGACGTGTGGAATCCGTACACGAACATGACCGAACACACGAGAACGTAATATAATCAGTGATTCTATTGACAGATCTGAAATCATACAAAGCACCTGAATCACGATGTCACTTTCTCTCCCTAGCTTCTCTCTCTAGATCTAGAGCTCTTCAATTCTCCAAAAATACCAAAAGTTCTAAACCTAACACCTTAGGTTCCTATTTATAGGCCAATGGATCTAGAGCTTTGTTTTCTGACTGTCTCTAGTGATTAAATGCGTATGTGTTTCCTTACTTCTGTGGTTTACGTGTTTAGGTAATTATGTGCCCTACGTGCTTATGTGTACATGTGATTTTGTGCTCTATGTGTTATGTGTTTACGTAAATACACGTGTTCCTGAGCTTTAGTAAGTAGTAGACGTGTGAGGTGAGATTCGAATACAATGTGTTGAGTCCTGTGACGATGTCTATTGCAGACAATGTCGTCTGGATCCCGTCACACACTTTCTCGTCAGGAAAAGAGGGACAAACGCCTTGCTTCCATCATCGCTAAAAGTGTGGCAAAGGCCGTAAGTGATGTTTACGAGAATGTCAGCAAATCATTTGAGGAATCAAGGACCGACGCTCCCAAAGCTACTACCAAGCCCTTCAATTTCAAGCAATTCAAGTCGTGTGGGCCAAACGAATTCACTGGCGAATGAGGTCCTACTACGCTATTCCAATGGTTTGATTCCATTGAGGTTACTCTGCGACAAAGTGGTTGCCCTGATGACCTTCGAACTCTTAATGCTACCGGCGTTTTCCAGTCCCGTGCACTAGACTGGTGGACGGCCGAGAGGAACAAGCGAGGGAACGATGCAGCCTACGGTCTGTCGTGGGACGAGCTCAAGGAAGTTATGCTAGAGGAATTCTGCCCTCCTCACGAACGTCAAAAGCTTGAAGATGAATTTTGGCACATACATCAGCATGAGGGTGACAACGCTGCTCTCACTGCTCGTTTCAAACAACTCAGCATCATCTGTCCCGATCAAGTCAAGAATCCAGAGATCACAATCAAGAAGTACATCCGAGCTTTGCACGACTGCGTCGCAGATTTCGTGCAAGCGGCTAAGACTAAGACGATCGAAGAAACTTACCTACTGGCCGCCGAAATCAACGACAAAAGGGTTAAGGCTGGTGTCTGGGATAAAAATTTGAAGCACCTGCATCAAGCTACCTCCACCGCACCAACTGCTGAACCCACCACATCGAACAACAAGAGGAAGAACAAGAGAAAGAACAGCTCCAGCAACAAGAACTGTGCGATCACTGCTGCACCGATTCAAGCTGTGCCAGCCCAACAGCGTCAAGTAGCGGCGCCTGTGGCTAATGCACCGCCTGCAAAGCGTGCATACACTGGGCCACACCCACTCTGCCCTACTTGCACCTACCACCACCCAACTGCCATTCCTTGCCGTTTTTGTGCTCATTGCAATGTTTACGGCCACTTTACTGCCAATTGCCGTATTCGACAAGCTCCTGCTCATCAAGCTCTACTCACTGCCCCTCAGGGTCAACAAGCTCCTCCGGCACCCGCGGTCAAAGCCAGAGCCTGCTTCGCATGTGGCTGTTTTGGTCAAAAATTACCGAAGCAATTAAGTGATCAAATTAGTAAAGTGAGGTAGTGTGCTAGAAAGTGTGTTTGAAAATATGCTTGTTGTGTTAATTAGGAAATCAGTATTCAGGATACGGCTCAGGATATTGAGCTGTATCTATGATCAAACAATGAGCAAAAGTAAAGTAAACGACACGAGATGTACGAGGAAAGCCCTTGATCAATCTAGATCGCCGGCATAAAACCTCGGGAGCTGACAATCGCAGCTGCCTTGTTCTTCTTATTACTTCAAACGTCAGGATATAGTGCAGGATGTGGTGCGGATCGACTACGTGTTACAATGAAATTTGAATACAAGTGTGGTGTTTGCAATGAGCTAGAGAGTGAAAGTGTTC
This sequence comes from Helianthus tuberosus, assembly GCA_030545235.1. NCBI lineage: Eukaryota > Viridiplantae > Streptophyta > Magnoliopsida > Asterales > Asteraceae > Helianthus > Helianthus tuberosus. Next base: position 23,528 of record JARYGA010001189.1, read on the forward strand.
GAGAGTGTTAGTGAAAATTGTCTGTTTTAAACTGATCCGCCCCCATCTATTTATAGCAAAGATAAAATAACAAACTATCCTAAACTTCCGGGATCCACCGAATATTCCTTCATCGAACGTTGTAGACCTGGTCTTTCTGGCTCAACGTCTCTCCTTCAACAAACTCGCCCGAGTCTTGAGGAGAAGAAGTCCACTTGACCGTTAGCAAGTCTCAGCCTTTAACCTGCACGTGGTTAATTCAATAAACCTCAGGATATCGCCCAAGATGTTAACAATATCCTCTTCCAGCATCCTGGTCACAAATAAACAAACAAAGGCAGGATATTGGTCAGGATATGTATGCAAAGAAAATGACCCCTAACAATTGTCCCCAAATATATCAGTTGGGATACCAATCCAACGGATATATTTCAAAAGTTTCACCTCATAACTTAAGGTAATTAATACGACTAGACCCTTGAAATGACAGCGGTGCAACTTCCAAAGCATTATTTACTCTTTACCCCCTATATTCATCCTATATTAACCGAGGGACTCCTTATCAAGGTTATCCTTATCTTCAAGCGGACATCAGGTATTTTCCTTTCTATCCTTCTCTCTTGAATCTATTTTAGTTTGCTCAATACTTTTCATGGCACCACGAACGAAATCCCGATCGGACCGACCAGCTTCAAGCCTCGTAAGTCAGAACTTCATTGTTGATCCAGCAAAGGAGATCTGCTGCTTCAACAATGCCGACATCGCTGCTCTTAAAGATTCCGGCGCCTTCCCCACAGGAACAGTCTTTCGCCCTTTTGATCGGGAAGCCCGATCAGACGCGATATCCGATGAGTGGGTTTGTTTCTTCGCCTACCCCTTCTCTCTTGGACTCCGGTACCCGTTTCCACCCTTTATTTCCAGCTTTTTCGACCTCACCGGCCTTAGTTACGCCCAGGTTATGCCAATGGTCTGGCGAGTCTTGATAGTGCTGGATCAAATCAAGTCTCGTCATTTTCCCAACCTGTTTATTGAAGACCTCCCTATAGCATACCGGTTGAGATCCCACGGCAATCACCGTTTTCTTCTGTTTTCTACCACCAAAAACCCTCTGGTTCTTAAAGCCACCAAGAACGAGGATCGATGGCGACGAAAATTCTTTTTCGTAAAAAGAGACTCTATTGATAAGGGTTTCGATCTACCGGTTAGATGGTTAACCAAGGGTAGGACTTAGGGTTTTAGGAATATCCCCAATTATATCTTCAAACTGTATTCCAGACTTATATCCTGATGTTTTTATGCAGCGAATTTCAGAGATTTAGTGCCTCCCAGTGCAGAATCCGAATCCAAGATCAAGGAAATCTACCGTCTTCCTGCTAGTGAAAGAACTTTCTCCCTGTCTCTTACAGATTCAAGCCAGAAATGAAGCTCAGAAATGTCTGGTAAGCACATTCTCAGCATATATTAATTATTTTTCAAAAGTATGATGAGTTTAAGAATATCTTCCCTTGTGTAGTACCAGTCGTCAACCTTGAAGGTTTCGAACTTGACGAGTTGGATTGCTACTCCAGCATCGAACCCATCAAACAAGAATCCAAGCCAAAGTCGTCTACTACACCAAAGCCTACCTCCTCGAAGACTGTTTCTGCTCCCAAAGGCCCTCCAGCATCCAGGACCCGGGCATCCAGCTCTCGGAAGAGAAAGGAGACGGACTCCCCAGCTGTTTCTGAAACATTCTCTCTCGAGAATCATGGGTTCAACGAAGCCACCTCATTCCTCAAACAGGTAGAATTTTCTTTTCGATATCCTGCACAAGTATGTTAGTCCTTATCCTGCTCATTTTTTTACATCAATACCTGTGTCTTTATCGATAGGGTCTGGATCATCTTATGCACTTGTATGAAGACGCTTGCGGGCTTAACAAGATGTTGGAGATCAAGCTGGAGAAAGCCGTGGCCACCATAGCTGACCAAGGAACCATTGCGGCTGCCAAATCCCAGCATTATGAAGACAAATACAAGGCAATGACTCAGGAACATCAAGCTGCCCTCCACAAGGCTAATGAGGACGCCCAAGCCAAGCTAGATGCCGCCCTTCTCCAATATCAGCAAAATATGAGTTCATATCGGGATAGCCTCAAAGCATCGGTGGTCGTCTCTCTTCTCCAAGCCAGGATAAGGATGGCTTATGAGGCCATGGATTTGGGTTTTGAATGCCCTTCCTGGAATGTAAAGGCTTGGGAGGAAAAACTACAGGGCCTCGGAGGTCATCCCGTCGCTCATCCTGCAAAACATACTGGTGAAGGGCCTTCTAAGGCGACAGAGGAAGCGGCTAATGCTGATGATGATGCCGAGAAGAATCCTGAGGCTGATACTGGTGCGAACGCTGGGAAGGAGGTTGTTGTTCAAGAGGGTGCTGCCCCTTAGGCAGCGGAGTGGGCGATGATGGATATATGTGCCAAGGCCAGAGCCCACTTTTTAAATTTCATGGTTGTGGTTGCATAAACAATTTACTTTTCCTGTCTTCGAACAATTTACATTTCCTGCACTAGAACAATGTGATGACCAAAGGTAGATGGGTCCTTGGTTTTAGGACGAAGCCCTTGGTCATCAATTAGTATAACTTGTTTTGAACGTGATAACGGTTGTAGGTGGACATGTCCTGTTTTGAGATATATCCTGCAACCGTTACACAAGTATGGTAAAAACTAATTGTGCTTTTGGCGGATGGGCCTCGGTTTGAGGTGAAACCAAAAGCACAACTTTTGACTTATTCATAATATAACTATCTTTTGACTTGTTTGCTGTTGTCTTGCATTACTTAGTATAACTCTTATCTTTGTAAAAATTTTATATTGTTATCTTATGAAAATATCCTGATCAGCATGCTCAGCGATATACTGTAAAAACCTTTTATTAGATAGAACTTCCAATTATTCCTTCAACTTTGTAGAAAGTTCTTTAGAGAGTGAAAAACAATCTATCTTTTCAAAACCAAGTTTTAAATGATCAAAGTTCCAAACTAATACTAGTTTCAAACACCCTAGTCAAATATCCTTAAAAGGACTTTGAGAATATATATCTGGATACTTAACATAATGTTACTAAAAACTTAGACGATATTTACAAAGGAAAGATCATACCCGGAGTAGTATATAACCCTATTATTAAACCTCAATCTCCTTGCAACTTTTCCAATGAAGATGTCCCCTGTGTGAGATATTTAGCATACTAGTTCCGAACTTTAGCCTTTGAGCTTTACATCACTGCCTTGGTAGGAATGTCCCCTGTGTACATTGTCTTCAAACACTTAGAAATCTTCTGAATGTCAGTTTCCATTGTATAGGCAATTTTTTAGGTCCCAAGGGTAAAACCCAAGGATGTACTAGAGATAAATCCCTTGTATCCTGGGGAAAATCCCAAATTTTCATGCGCTACAGGCGGGAGTGTATAAACTCCAAGACTTAGAAAGGTGAAAACCTTTAAACCTTAGAGAGTATGAAAATACCCTTTCGTGAGAGAGGGTGATCAATCCTCATATACCTTTAGGATTCAGGATATAGCCAACAGTAATGAAACTGTCAGCCACTTTTACATGGACTGGTCCCGCCACCTTGAACTATCCCTGAATAACTTGCGCTCCAGGCGGGGTGTTTAAACCCAATTCGGAAGAAAGGTGAATACCTTTAAACCTGTGAAGGGATCAGTATCCCTTAAACGTGAGAGAGGGGGCCAATCCTCTAATCTTTCGAGTTATCCTAAGTACATATCCTGGAGCCATATCCTGAAACATATCTTGCAAAACAATTGTAAACTAAGGTGGGTGTTAGCTTGGCTAACACCCCTCCGATGCTTAAGTTAGTATTGGGTTTCAAAGAATAAATTAAACCAAAACATATTTAAAAAAGATAGAATTCATACCATCCTGAGTTAGAAATTGAATTCTAAACTCACTTGAAATAGAGCTTAAGGTGTATAGCATTCCAAGACCTCGGTAGCATATCCCCCTCCATATTCTTGAGTCTGTATGCTCCTTTCCCTGCTTCTGATTCAACTTCATATGGTCCTTCCCATTTTGGAGCTAACTTGCCATCGGCAGGATTAGTAGTATTCTGAAAATCCTTTCTTAGCACCCAATCTCCAACCTTAAATCTTCTGGTCCTAATATTCTTATTATATGCCCTGGATATTCTCTGTTGATATGCTGCCATCCTTAGCCTTGCCGCATCTCTCTTCTCATCTATAGTGTCTAAATCCTGACTCAAGGCTTCAGGATTCTGCTCAGGATCACTTAGGGTAGATCTTGCAGTAGGTATTGTCATTTCCGTTGGAATCATTGCTTCTGTTCCAAATACCAAGGAAAATGGGGTTTGGCCTGTTGCATTCTTTACCGTTGTCCTATCAGCCCATAAAACAAAGGGTAATTCTTCTGCCCATCTTCCTTTTTTGGCTCCAAGTCTCTTCTTTAAGTTATTGACAATTATCTTGTTTGAGGATTCTGCTTGTCCATTTGCTTGAGGATGTACCGGAGTAGATGTAATCATTTTGATTCCCCAACTTTTGCAAAAGTCAGTAGTTCTCTTGCTTATAAATTGAGAACCATTGTCACAGATTATCTCGGCTGGTACTCCGAATCTGGTTAGGATATTCCTCTTTATGAAGGATACTACTTCTTGATCTCTCACTTGAACAAATGCTTCTGCTTCAACCCACTTAGAGAAATAATCCGCCATTGCTAGCATAAAGACTTTTCCTCCCGGAGCTTTTGGTAGCTTTCCCACTATATCCATACCCCACTTCATAAACGGCCAAGGGGAAACAATAGGATATAATGGTTCAGCAGGTTGATGCAGTATGTTACTATGTCTTTGACATGCGTCACATCTTCGAGCATATTCTGCTGCATCCTTTCTCATTGTTGGCCAATAATATCTTGTCCTTAACACTTTTGAGAATAACGACCTGCCCCCAGCATGGTTACCACAATCCCCTTCATGTATATCCTGAAGTACTTCTTTGGCTTCAGGATCCTCCAAGCACCTCAAATACGGTCCTGCAAGAGATTTCTTGTATAAAATATTATTTATAATAGTGAATCGTGATACCTTCATCCTAAATGCCTTAGGATTCTCATTTCCAGGGATGTGTCCTTCTTTGAGATATCTCATGATTGGAGCCGTCCAGGATTTAGGATCCTTTTCGGGATGTTCTGCTCCAGGATCCTGAATACCCACTACTTCTTTATCCTGAGGATTCGTTGCAGGATATAAGACATGTAATATTGGTATTTGGGTCCCTTCAGGTATCCTGATCGATGATCCCAAATTTGCTAAGGCATCCGCTTCAGCATTATCCTCCCTCGGTACCTGTTCAAGTATAAAAACGTCGAAATATCCTGCTAATTTTTTGAGAATATCGAGATATTCGATTAATTTCTCACCCTTAACTGCATAGGATCCATTAAAATGGTTAGTAATTAACAAAGAGTCAACATATACTTGCAAATTTTTGATACTCATGCTCTTAGCCAACTCTAATCCTGCAATTAAAGCCTCATACTCTGCTTCATTATTAGTAGCAGGAAATTCACACCTAATTGCCTGGGGTAATATGTCCCCCTATGGCGATTTTAGTAGTATTCCTAATCCTACTCCTCTTACATTAGATGCACCGTCAGTATATAATGTCCAGGATCCTGAGGATTCTCCTAACTGTTGAACTTCTAGGTCTACCTCGTCCTGAATGTCACTACTAAAGTCAGCCACAAAGTCAGCTAAAGCCAGAGATTTTATGGCATTTCTAGGTTCATATACTAAATCATAAGCACTTAACTTTACTGACCACTTAGCCATTCTGCCTGACATTTCTGGCTTCCTAAGTACATTTTTAACAGGATAATTTGTTTTAACATGAATCCTATGTGTCTCAAAGTAATGTCTAAGTTTCGTTGATGCCATGACTAATGCTAGTATTAATTTTTCTAAATGAGAATACTTAGTTTCAGCATCTAACAAACTTTTACTAACATAGTAAACAGGATATTGCTGACCTTCATGGTCTTTTATAAGAACGGCACTTACAGCATTCCCCGATACAGCAAGGTATAGGGAGAGTGGTTCACCATTTTCAGGCTTCATTAATAGAGGTACGGTTGAGAGATATCGCTTCAAATCCTGTAGGGCCGCTTCATGCTTCTCACCCCATTCGAATTTTTTGTTCTTCTTCAGGATATCATAAAAATCTTTGCATTTCTCTGAGGATCTCGAGATAAACCTGTTTAAAGCTGCTACTCGGCCTGTCAATCTTTGTACGTCCTTCATATTTGAGGGTGATTTTATATCCAGGATAGCTTTGATCTGCTCTGGGCTTGCTTCTATCCCCCTTTTTGTCACCATATATCCAAGAAACTTTCCTGCCCCCACTCCGAAATGGCATTTAGCAGGATTCAGCTTCATGTTGTATTGATCCAGGATATCAAATGCTCCCTTGATATCCTGGAGGTGATCCTCAGCCTTCTTAGATTTCACCACCATATCATCGATATATACCTCCATGGTGTCCCCCAGTTTGTCTTTGAACATCATGTTTACCAATCTTTGGTATGTTGCACCTGCATTTTTCAAACCAAAAGGCATAGCTGTATAACAATAAATACCCGTTGGTGTCATGAAGGCAGTATCCTCCTGGTCAGAAGGCTCCATTTGGATCTGTTGAAATCCTGAAGATGCGTCCATGAAGGTCAGCATTTCATGCCCGGCAGTGGCATCTACCATTGCATCAATGTGGGGAAGAGGAAATGGGTCTTTAGGACAAGCTTTGTTCAAGTCTGTGTAGTCCACACAAACTCTCCATTTCCCATTTTTCTTCTGTACTACAACCACGTTTGCTAGCCACCTTGGGAACTTAACCTCCCTGATCATCCTGGACTTCAATAATCTCTCAACTTCCTCCTGGATAATTGTGTTCCGCTCAAGAGCAAACTTCCTTCTTTTTTGCTGCACAGGCTTGAATGATTTATCAATTCCAAGCTTGTGAGTGATAATATCTTTGGATATGCCTGTCATATCCTCATGCTTACATGCAAACGTTGACATCCTGCATTTCAAAAAGTTAATTAATTGTTCTTCAATATCCTGAGGGATATTGGTCCCTACGAGCACCGAAATATCGGGATTATCCTGGTCCAGGATAATTTTCTTCACATCTTGCTCCGGATCCTCCACGATATCCTGGGCCCGCGTCCAGGATAATAGTCGAACCACTTTGGTTAGTCGAAGTCTACTAGCCGCAGACAATCTACTCTCGATTTTATGGAGATTTTATGTGTTTTCTGCTTATTGGTTAACGTTTTGAGGTACTATTGGTTTCGATCTAACGCCCTTGCTTCTGCTAAAACACAAAACCCACCACACAACCATTAACAAATCGCCAACTTGTGTACAACGTTATGCTACGCTTATGCTACACGCCTGGATATACCAAACGCGAACGCTATATCCGGACGATCGCGAACTGTGAATGATAGGTTTATGTATTCTGACTGCATCATGTGATTATGTGCTTGTTTTGACTCCAAACAATTACGTAGCGACACGTTCGACGTGCGAAATCCGTGAACATGCGCGACCGAACACACTAGATGTACAATTTACCGTGATTCTTATTGATCAGTTTGACAAATACACGTTTCAAGAATCACTATTTGCCACTTTCTCTAGACCTAGGATTCTGTTTTCTGACCGCTTTAGTAATCGAGGGTGTATTCGTTTTCTTGCTTCTGTGCTTAGGTATTACATGATTATGTGCCCTACGTGCTTATATGAGTAAATGATTCTGTGTTTTGCGTGGTTATGTGTCTGTGTTATACGGTACGTGTTCCTGAGCTTTAGTAGTAGTAGTAGACGTGTGAGGTGAGATTCGAATACAATGTGATGAGTTCTGTGACGATGTCTGTTGCAGACCATGTCGTCTGGATCCCGTCATGCACTCTCTCGTCAAGAAAAGAGAGACAAACGCCTTGCTTCCATCATCGCCAAGAGTGTGGCAAAGGCTGTGAGTGATGTTTATGAGAATGTTAGCAAATCATCCGAGGAATCGAGAACCGACGCTCCTAAGGCTGCTGCAAGACCCTTCAGTTTCAAGCAATTCAAGTCGTGTGGGCCAAAAGAATTCACTGGCGAAGGAGGTCCCACTGCACTATTTCACTGGTTTGATTCCATTGAGGTTACTCTGCGACAGAGTGGTTGCCCTGATGACCTTAGAACTCTAAATGCTACCGGCGTTTTCCAGTCCCGAGCACTAGACTGGTGGACGGCCGAGAGGAACAAGTGAGGGAACGATGCAGCCTACGGTCTCTCATGGGATGAGCTCAAGGAAGTTATGCTAGAGGAATTTTGCCCTCCTCACGAACGTCAAAAGCTAGAAGATGAATTTTGGCACATACAGCAAAAGGATGGTGACAATCCTGGTCTTACTGCTCGTTTCAAACAGCTCAGCATTATCTGTCCCGATCAAGTCAAGACTCCTGACATGACAATCAAGAAGTACATCCGGGCCCTGCCCGACTGCGTGGCTGATTTTGTGCAAGCGGCTAAAACTACGACGATCGAGGAAACCTATCTGCTGGCCGCTGAAATCAATGACAAATGGGTTAAGGCTGGTATTTGGGATAAGACTTCGAAGCATCTGCATCAAGCTACCGCTACCGTACCCCCTACTGAAACCACCTCATCGAGTAACAAGAGGAAGAACAAGAGAAAGAACAGCTCCACCAACAAGAATTGTGCGATCACTGCTGCACCGATTCAAGCTGTACCTGCCCAACCGCGCCAAGTAGCGGCGCCTGTGGCCAATGCACCGCTCGCAAAGCGTGCATACACTGGACCACATCCGCTCTGCCCTACTTGCACCTACCACCACCCGACTGCTATTCAATGCCGCTTTTGTGCTCACTGCAATGTATACGGCCACTTTACTGCCAACTGCCGCATTCGTCAAGCTCCTGCCAATCAAGCTCTACTCACTGCCCCGCAAGGTCAACAAGCTCCTCCGGCACCCGCAGTCAAAGCCAGAGCCTGCTTCGTGTGTGGCGACCTAAACCATTTCGCCAACGTGTGCCCAAACAGGGTCGTGAAATAAGAACCTCAGCAACAGCAGCCACAGCAGCAACAACAACAGCAGCAGCAACAACAGGTCGCACGCGCCAGAACTTTCAACCTCAACGTGCGTCAAGCCTAGGCCGACAACAACGTGGTCAATGGTACGTTCCTTGTGAATGGTATTTATGCATCATGTTTGTTTGATACTGGAGCCGATAATTGCTTTGTGTCATTTGAATTTGAGAAACTTCTTAGTCGTAAACGTTCCAAACTTTCCTCGACATTCGACGTTGAAGTCGCTACCGGAAGAACCGTTGCCGTTAATTCTGTTATCCGTGATTGTAGTCTTGAGCTCAACAATCACATCTTCCCAATTGACCTTATTCCGATGCAACTCGGAAGCTTCGACGTTATAGTAGGCATGGACTTTCTTCGGGAAAACCGTGCTGAAGTTGTATGCTTCGACAAGATGATTCGATTTTCACTCGCGAATGGTGACTTATTGTGTGTATATGGCGATACTACTTCAAAGGGGCTCAAGCTTATGTCATGCATCCAAGCCAGCAAATATCTCCGTAAGGAATACAGGGCTTTCTTGGCTAACATCGTAGAAGCGGAGAAGGAAAAGAAAGAGAAGAAGGAAGTGAAAGACGTTCCTGTGGTTCGAGAATTTCCTAATGTTTTTCCAGAGGATCTTCCCAGACAACCGCCAAGTCGTGATATCGACTTTCGTATTGACCTCATTCCTGGAGCCAACCCTATCGCCAAAGCTCCTTACCGACTCGCGCCATCCGAAATGCGGGAACTCTCAACCCAACTCCAGGAACTACTTGAGAAAGGCTTCATTCGCCCGAGCACCTCTCCTTGGGGCGCGCCGGTCCTCTTCGTCAAAAAGAAGGATGGGTCGTTCAGGATGTGCATCGACTACCAGGAATTGAATAAGTTGACTATCAAGAACCGCTATCCTCTACCTCGTATCGACTATTTGTTTGATCAACTACAAGGCGCTACGTGTTTTTCAAAGATCGATCTACGTTCAAGATATCACCAGCTGCGTATACAAGAGGAGGATATATCCAAAACTGCGTTTCGTACTCCTTACGGTCATTACGAATTTGTTGTCATGCCTTTTGGCCTAACCAACGCACCAGCGGTTTTTATGGATCTGATGAATCGCGTGTGTAAACCATATCTCGACCGTTTCGTCATCGTGTTCATCGACTACGTCTTGATATATTCCAAATCGAAAGCCGAACACGCGCAACATCTACGTTTGGTTCTCGAGTTACTCCAGGGGAACCAACTCTATGCCAAGTTCTCCAAGTATGAATTTTGGTTGGAGGAAGTTCAGTTTCTGGGTCACATTGTTAATAGTCAGGGTATTCATGTCGATCCTGCGAAGATTGAAGCTGTTAAGAGCTGGGTTACGCCTAAGAACCCGTCCGAAGTCTGCTCTTTTCTCGGACTAGCGGGCTATTATCGACGATTTATCGAAGGATTCTCGAAGATTGTTGTACCACTTACCACTCTTACACATAAAGACAAGCCTTTTGTTTGGGGAACTAAACAAGAGTCTGCCTTTTGAACCCTCAAACACATGCTCTGCATTGCTCCTGTTCTAACATTGCCCGACGGAAACAATGATTTCATTGTCTACTGTGATGCTTCCAACCTTGGTCTCGGTTGCGTTCTCATGCAACGGGACAAGGTCATAGCTTACGCATCTCGTCAGCTTAAAATCCACGAGAAGAACTATACAACCCATGATCTCGAGCTAGGCGCGGTAGTTTTTGCATTAAAGATTTGGCGACACTACCTGTATGGTACCAATTGTACGATCTTCACCGATCATAGGAGCCTACAACATATCTTTAATCAGAAGGAACTTAATATGCGTCAACGCCGATGGGTAGAACTTCTCAACGATTACGACTGTGAGATTCGTTATCCCCCAGGCAAGGCGAATGTTGTTGCCGACGCACTTAGCAGACAGAGCTATCTGCTTAGCACTCGTAATGTTCAAGCCCAACACGATTTGGAAACCCTCATCCGCGACGCTCAGCATGCATGTTTTAACGAGCGCACCTTGAAGAGAGAAAGAATCTACCACGATGGATCCCAGCTCGTGAGCAAGTCAAACGGGATATTCCACTTTTTAGACCGAATTTGGATTCCCAAGCGAACCAATTTATGACAAATTCTGATGGACGAAGCCCATAAATCTCGGTATTCTATTCACCCCGGTGCCGACAAAATGTACCAGGACCTTCGTTATAAGTACTGGTGGCCGGGTATGAAAAGGGATATCGCTCTCTACGTCGGAAAATGCCTAACTTGTGCTAGAATCAAGGCTGAACATCAAAGACCCTCTGGCTTGCTCGAACAACCACCAATTCCCATGTGGAAGTGGGACAGCATAGCTATGGATTTCGTAACCAAGCTACCACCCACGTCATCAGGTCACGACAACATTTGGGTTATAGTCGACCGTTTAACTAAGTCAGCTCACTTTCTGCCCATACGAGAAGACTACAAGGTAGAACGATTAGCCCGAATCTACACCGACGAGATCATTTGTAATCATGGGACGCCACGTGACATCATCTCTGATCGTGATGCTCGGTTCACTTCGCGATTGTGGGAAACGTTTCAAACGGCACTCAGAACAATGCTTAATCTAAGTTCCGCTTTCCACCCTCAAACCGACGGTCAGACTGAAAGAACGATCCGTACCCTTGAAGACATGCTCCGTTCGTGTGCTCTAGACTTCGGTGGTAATTGGGATAAACACCTGCCGTTGGTCGAATTCTCGTATAACAATAGCTACCAGTCTAGCATACAAATGGCACCATTCGAGGCATTATACGGAAGAAGATGTCAATCGCCTATTGTGTGGCACGAGATCGGTCACTCGCAACTAACCGGTCCGGAGCTACTACAAGAAACGACAGACAAAATTTTCCAAATTCGAGACAACCTGGTAAAGGCTCGGGATCGACAGAAAAGTTACGCCGATAAAAAGCGCAAGCCCCATGAATTTGGCGTTGGTGACTACGTACTCCTAAAGGTATCACCTTGGAAGGGTGTAGTCCGATTCGGCAAGAAAGGGAAACTCGCGCCTCGATATGTTGGACCTTTTAAGATTCTGGAAAGGATCGGAAAAGTTGCCTACAGACTCGAACTACCGGAGGAACTTAGTAATGTCCACCCGACTTTCCACGTGTCCAACCTCCGAAAATGCATAGCCGACCATGACTTACATGTTTCTCTAGACGATCTACAAGTGAACGAAACATTACACTTCGTGGAAAAGCCTGTCGAAATCATGGATCGCCAGACCAAGCAACTCAGATGCTCTCGCATTCCTATCGTGAAAGTCCGATGGGAAGGCAAACGAGGCGCAGAGTTCACTTGGGAACTCGAAAACGACATGAAGGCCACCCGCAGCTGTTCAAAGAGAAAGTCTAGAAAGAGAAAGTTCTCAAACGTGATTCACGGTGATGTACAACTTCCAGCTTAATTTCGGGACGAAATTCCCTAAACAAGGGGAGGCTGTAACACCCCGTGTTTTCACAAGTCGAAGTCAAAGTCAAGGTCAAGGTCAACGACCGATTTCGCGCAACTTGACTTGTAGAAATGTCTTTATTTTATTTATATTATGTGAATGTAATCGAACTCGGACTCGAGTCATAAATCGAACCATGATAGATAGTGGAAAAGAGATTACGCTAGATACGAAGTAGTTGAGACTAAAAGTAATTTGACTAGGAAACCCTATCGAATCGCTCGCAATCGAAACCGAAACGTCAAAAGATCGTCGCACCAAACACACCACCCAGGCGCCAATCCGGACGGACTGATGTCCGCACGGACAGACCATCCGCACAGGTAGCCACCTAGGGAAGTGTTAAGTGCATCCGACCAAGATTGCTATCCGCACGGACGACCATCCGGGTGATGTGCAATCCGGACAGATGACACTTTCCTCTTTTGGCATCCTACAAATACACGGGTCACTCTCCAAACTTTCCACTTTTGGCAAGTGACGTCCGACCAGCACGCTCTCTTCACCTTTCCTTCGATTTCTCTCAAACCAGGTAAGATCTCGCCCTAAATCTTGTACTTTCTTGATCTATACGCACTTCTACACCTTTCTATCTTTTAAATATTAACTTTTAACCGTGAAATCATCAAGATTTGAGGTATTCTAGGATGACGTCATCATGAAGTTCCCATGAACTTCAAGTCTGACCTCATTCCACCGAGAATAACACGGATCTGAACGATTTCCACAAGATTTCACAAACAACTTCGCGTAAATCTGAACTTTTCAAAGGATAAAAGAGTTGAAAGAAATAAACACAAGTTTTCTCCTTCTTTTACACTCAAAAACAATAAGAATCGGATCAGTTCTAGTCTTCTACTCAATGTTAGTGATGCACTAGTCCTAAATCCGGATTCTACCCGCGAGACACCTGATTTCGGGTTAGACCAGAATGACCGTTCTGAGCCGCCGACCGGCCAAACTGGGGTGATTCCTGGCCGGCTTAGTCATGCGGGTAAGAATGCAATTCCGATTGGTCGACACGTAATCAAAACATCTTGATAGAACGACAAAAGCGACCAATGGTAGATGAACGGAACGACCCGAACGAGATGATGTCCGGATGGACTGATGTCCGCACGGACATGCTATCCGGACGAGTTGCCATCCGGACGGACTACACTTGGGACCCACATTCAAACAAGGTTTGAGTATCGACGAATGAATAATCCGTACAGACGACCCTCTGAATGGATTACTCTTCGGATCATGAGATACTAAGACCTTAAACAATTTCCAACATGATCATCCGACCGGACTACCATCCGGAAGGATTGTCGTTGTCCGCACGGACTACCATCCGGACGGATTTCACCAATTTCACCAAGTGACTCACCATTAAAGTCGTTGTCCGCACGGACTACCATCCACACAGATTGTCGTCCGCTCGATCGACTTGAAGGGTAAGAGAACTTCAAGGTTTTCAAATGCTACAACAAAAACTTCAAAAGTCAAGCCATCATACACAAACACATCTCACCCATAGGAAGAAACAATCCACTCGAATAGTCACCCACCCGGACAAACTGTCCGCACGGATGACTAACCGGACGGATTACTATTCACACGGATTGCTGTCCGCACGGATGACCATCCGGACGATCAGCTATCCTACCCACTCTCCCCCTGTATTGTTTTACGCGCCACTTATCGCTACGCTATCGAATCTATTCAGGCTAACCGTACTCGCTAAGCGCTCCCTTCAATCCATTAATCGCTGTGAGTATACTCGATCCCTTTTTGCTTTAAGCACTTTTGGGTGTTACATACGTTACGAATATTCAAACTGCAACTATCACACTACTCAACTATTTGAACGCTAATCGTTAATGCATGGTATACGTGGCTTATGAATGCTTGTTTGTTATGATTACACATGGAATGCTGTCTACCTGCCTTAGCAACGATAGTACTATAGTTTGGACTCAGCACCCGTTCACACGGGGGTTGTTAAGGATCTTTCACTTGCATGGATTACAGTGGTAATCATGTATTGCGAACTCCCTCGGGTAGTCAACCCGTAGTCATTGGTATCGATGGATCTATGTCGATAACTAACGTGCTTCATTTCACTATGTGTACGTGCTAATTATGCGTAAACGAATTCGAACTCTATATGCTATTATCAAACTTGTATGCTCACCTTTACATTTTATGTATTGACTTTATTTTAACGTATGTGACAGGTGCTTAGGATGCACATGTGGTAGGAAATTGAAGCTAGAAATAAAGCTTTAGAGCCCAACAAATAGTTGTCTGTGGATAACGAATTAGGGGTCCCTAGAAGCAGATAAACAATTGCTGTCTATTTAAATCTGAGTTGTCGGAACAAAATATTTGTCTTGATGTTTGTCTGTAATAAATATTTGACTGTTTGAGATACGGTATGGGACGTATTATTTAAATTGAATAGTTTTGATAATTGTTGTGGAAACTTCTGGACAATCTGTTTCGCTCAGTGCCATGCCCCGATGATTCCGCCATCGGTTGGGGTGTGACAATTGTCATCCGCACGACCCACCATCCGATCGAACGCCTTGATGGATAGAGATACTTCAATGTTTTCAAAATACTACAACGAAAACTTCAAAAGTCAAGCCATCATACACAAACACATTCTTCTTATAGGAAGAAACAATCCACTCGAATCGTCACCCGACCGGACCACTGTCCGACCGGATGACCACCCGAACGGATTGTTATCCGCACGGATTGCTGTCCGATCGGATTACCATCCGATCGAACCACTATCCGACCCTTTCACACTTCGTGACGTTTTACGCATCACTTATCGTTATGCTATCGAATCTATTCAGGCTAACCTTACTCGCTAAGCGCTCCCTTCAATCCATTCACCACTGTGAGTATACTCGATCCCTTTTTGCTTTACGCACTTTTGGGCGTTACATATGTTACGAATATTCAAACTACAACAATCACACTACTCGAAACTATTTGAACGCTAACCGTTAATGCATGTTATACGTGGCTTATGAATGCTTGTTGTTATGTTTACACATGGAATGCTGTCTATCTGCCTTAGCAACGATAGTACTATAGTTTGGACTCAGCACCCGTTCACACGGGGGTTGTTAAGGAACCATTACTTGCATGGATTACGGTGGTAATCATGTATTGCGAACTGCCTCGGGCAGTCAACCCGCAGTCATTGGTATCGATGGATCTATGTCGATAACTAACGTGCTTCATTTCACTATGTGTACGTGCTGGTTATGCGTAAACGAATTCGAACTCTATAAGCTATTATCAAACTTATATGCTCACCTTTACATTTTATGAATTGACTTTAATTTTAACGTATGTGACAGGTGCTTAGGACGTACACTTGGTAGGAAATTGAAGCTAGAATAAAGCTTTAGAGCCCAACAAATAGTTGTCTGTAGTGGTCAAACTAAGGGTCTCTAGAAGCAGATAAACAATTGCTGTCTATTTGAATCTGAGTTGTCGGAACAGAATATTTGTCTGGATTTTGTCTGTAATAATTAATTTACTGTTTGAGATACGGTATGGGACGTATCATTTAAATTGAATAGTGTTGATAATTGTTATGGAAACTTCTGGACAATCTGTTTCGCTCAGTGCCATGCCCCGATGTTTCCGCCATCGGTTGGGGTGTGACACAAGGAGTCAGAAAAGCTGAGTTCTTCATAGGAGAACCCTTCAGAGCCTGGGGCACTAACTTCGGAACCTTTCCTCTTTTTTTGCGGTGGAAGCACGAGTCCTCGTGTTGGGCTTAGGAGCCGGGAGCGGCTTGGAGCTGGTAGTGGCAGGAGTCTCTTTCTTGACAATGACTTGAGTGGGGAACTGTCAAGCTCGTCAAGATCAAGGAGGATTGGGACTTTGCTGGAGTCTGCATACAGGGAGTGAAATTCTTTCCTAAATATGTCAAATAAGAACATGTATGCAGGATATTGTGCAGGATCCTTACCAGACATGTTTGCATTGGAAAGTGGACTTGGAGATGCTGGAAATGGGTTGAAACTTCTTTCAGCCTCTGGGAGGAGTCTGATAGCGTCAATTCTCTTTTGTGAGTCGGCTAAGGGAGGTGCAAGCTTCCAGAAATCGGCTGTGTACAAGAAAATAGAAAAGTCAGTACAAGATATGAAACAGGATATGAAGCGGGATCATCCTTAAACCCTAAATCCTACCCTTTCTCAACCACTTCACCGGATATTCTGTTCCACCAGGTATTGAGTTTCTTTTTACAAAGAAGAATTTGGATTGCCATTTCTCCTCATTCCTGGTGGCATGAAGTATCAGTGGATCGCCGGAGGTGGAATAGAACAAGAATCTACAGGAACCATGGCATCTAAGCCGATATGCTAAGGGGAGGTCATGAACGGAAAGGTCAGGAATATGATTTCTTTTGATCTGATCAAGAACAGACAAGACTCGCCAGAGCATCGACATTGTTTGGCTAAAATAGATTTTCGTGGTATTAAAGAAATCAGTGATAAAATCTGGAAAGGGAAACTGTAATCCTAAGGTAAAGGGAAAGGCATTAAAGCATAACCACTCATCGGAAACCATGTCCGACCGGATTTCCTGGTCAAACGGCCGGAACACCGTCCCTTTTGGGAAGATGCCGGGGGATTTGAGAGCCGACAAGTGGGCACTATCAAAGGAGCATATCTCTTTCTCCGGTTCTTGGAGAAGATTCTGCTGGATGAATGTAGGAGCAGAGTCACCGGAGCTTGATCTTGTTTGCCTCGTCATATGGTGCCGGAATATTGAACAGAATGAAGGGGGAAGATGGGATTGAGAGAGAAATGTTTACCTTTTTCCTCGTCGGTAAAGGTTAAAAGAGGATGAGGATGAAAAGTTATAGGGAGGTAATGAGTAATTATAGACTAAGCGGTTACAAGTTGTCACATCAAGGTCTAATATCTTAAATTGCCTCGTTATCCGTAAAAAATATAACCGTTAGTGCCAGGATATTAAACGGTAACATTTTTTGTGGACAATTGTTATGGGTGAAATTCTGAGCTCATATCCTGGATAATATCTTAAATTATATCTTGCATGTATGATATATGTTCATGCCCGGGATGCTAATTCAGGATATTGGTAACATCCTGAATGGTATCCTGAGGATTACTAACGGATTATGTGCAGGAGTACGAGTCCAAGCTGGTAACGTTCATAAGGACCCTTTCCCCGGAAGACTCGGTCTAAGTCGTTCAAAGGAAGACGTTGAAGTCGCTTTACTCGGTCCATAACGTTAACAATGGAATATTCGGAAGCATCCCCCGTTTATAGGAGTTTTTGTTTATATTTCTTAGCTATAAATAGTTGGATAAATCAGATCAAATAGGACACAACAACACTCACTGCTCTCTAACACTTTACTCTCTCGCAACTTTCACTTTCACAAAAAGCATTGTAACACTTAGCGATCTGATCAATATCCTGCACTGTATCCTAACCTTTAAAGCAATAAGAAGAACAAGGCAGCTGCGATTGTCAGCTCCCGAGGTTTTGTGCCAGCGATCTAGATTGATCAAGGGCTTTCCTCGTATATCTCGTGTCTCCCCCTTTACTTTTTGCTCATAGTTTGATCATAGATACAGCTCAATATCCTGAGCCGTATCCTGGAAACTGTTTTTGTAAACAACTTAATCAACATATTTCCAACACACTTTCTTAGCACACTACCTCACTTAACTAATTTGACCACTTAATTGCTTCGGTAATTTTTGACCAAAACAGTAAGCAAGTGTGATCATATTCATATGTTTATTTTGTTATATTTTTTTTTTCACTAGACATGTAATATTCCACCTTGGTGAAAGAGAGAATACTTTTTAAAAATTCTTCCACCTAGGGCTGTTCAAAAAGCTCGTGGCTCGGAGCTTGTTCGAAGCTCGCTCGGATTTAGCTCGGAAAAAACTTGCTCGATATGGCTCGGTTTGAAAGTGAGCCAAGCCGGCTCGGCTCGGTTAGAAAGTGAGCCTGGCTCGGCTCGTGACGAGCCTGGCTCGGCTCGTGACGAGCCAAATTGGCTTGGTTTGGCTCGCTTGTTAGCTCGGCTCGGCTTAGCTCGAATTATTTTACTTATAATATATTTTAATTTTATATACATGGGTGGGAGTTGGCTTCAAAGTCCATTTTTTCTACAAAGTGTACAAAGTCATAAAATACCACAATTTCAGACATAAAACACACTCAAAACCCATAAATAACAAAGTGGAGATTACTAAAACGCCATATTTGAAGGGTTTTGTGTTGTGTTTTGGATGATAAGCCTTTGATTTTCGAATAACTAACATTAATGTGTTTTATGTTGATTATCATGTTGTGCTTTATCTTCATAGTTCTACGATGGTGTGTGTGAAGTTTTTTATGGACTGTTAGGGTTTAGATATTGTGTTTTAGTAATTTTCACTATGTTATTTGTGGGTTTTGAGTGTGTTTTATGGCTGAAATTGTGGTGTTTTATGACTTTGTACGCTTTGTAGGAAAAATGGACTTCGTCGCCGAACCCCTCCCTTATATACATATAATTAATATATTAAAAAAAGTGATATTATTTACGTGTATTTAGGCTTGTAGTTTGATATCTATGACATATTTAAAGGTTGACTGTCGTGCTAATGAACAAATATTGTATTTAGTTGAAATATAAAACTTATTTTGCGTTGTTGAACGTGATTTTGGCTTGTAATGTATTAGGTTGAACTTATTTTGAATATGTTCTTTTGAAGTATTGAATAATATTTTAGAATACTGAATTTTGAGAGCTATGTATTAATTTTTATTTTTAAAATCGAGTCAAATCAAGTTGAACCGAGCCAACTCGATTTAAAACCAAGCTGAACCCGAACTTAGATTTTCAGCTCGGTTTCAAATCTGAACCGAGCCGAGCCAGCTCGGTTTATAATCGGGCCGAGCCCAAACTTGCCCTAGCTCGGCTCAGCTCGACTCATGAACAGCCCTACTCCCACCCCAATTTGTTCAAATGCATGGGTTTAAGGTTAGTAGAAAAAATGATTGCTTTTTAGTTTTTGGTTTTTGGTTTTTGGTTTGGGTAACATTTTCTACATATACATTTCAAAGTTAGGGGAGTTGCCTGATACTTCCCTATTGGACCAACTTTTTTTTAAATTTAATTTTATTTCCAGTTTAAAAATAAGCTTTCGTCCTTTATTTAAAATTACGTTTTTGCCCCCAACTCAAAATAAAATTATAATTTCGCCCCTAGCTCAAAATTACGATTTTGCCCTCGGTTAAAAAAATCACTTTTAATTTTGTTTCCAGTTTCAAATTACGGTTTCGCCCTCCGCTTAAAATTACGTTTTTGCACCCAGTTCAAAATAAAATGTTGTTTTTTTCTCTAGCTCAAAATTACGACTCTGCCCTCAGCTCAAAATTACGTTTTTGCCCACAGTTCCAAATAAAATTATGTTTTCCCCTAGCTCAAAATTATGATTTTGCTCTCAGTTTAAAATTATGATTTCGTCTCCAGTTCAAAATATAATTTACGATTTTGCCCTCTGTATACAGACATACATGTTATGAGATAGAAATATTCGGCTTATTACCCCGCAACGCGCGCGGGGCAAAAACTAGTTTTATTACAAAGCTACACGTGACACAAATATCTCTAAATAGCCTAAACTTGACACTTTATTACCCTTAATTAATTTACCAAAAACGATTTTAAACAATCAAATTCAACAAAGATACATACATACATCCTTATACACAAACACAACCGTTTCCAAAATCCCCCCCAATTTGCTGATCATATCGATGCGATTCATCATAATTCATCATAATCTACAGGCATCACAATGATCTCCAGTTTTCACATCAAGCAAGTGCGATGGAGTGCCCTATTTCTAGGGCTTTCAAATCTGTTTTTGATGATCATCAGCCTCATTTTAATCATCGCAGCATATCATGATTGTGCATTTGCAGACGTTTTTCCACTTATTGTCATTCTCTTTGTTTCCTGTTTGAGAATCTCCACCATGATTCCCATTGCAATCGCCCAACGAGCCACCGCTTTGACGATTATTAGTACCCCTACCGAAACACGAGCTGCTGGAACCCTAATTCGACGTCACCAGCGGGTATATTCATTTCTTTAATTACTTATTTATTTATTGTAGTTTTATGATGTGAATTCTGTTTTATTAGCGAATTATGGATTAAACTTATTCTGCATGTTTGTTTAACAACTAGATGATTTGAGTTTGATTGATGCCAGTGGTCATCACGTAACATGTTAATTGCAATATTTAAATTAAAGAGAATAAAACATTCGTTTCTGTTGTGTAATTTTTTTTTTTTTTATTTTGAAAAAGTTATGGTTGTTTAAAAATTGCAGATAAACAAGGGCAATATTGTCAATATTTAATTGTTTAATAAAGGTGGGGATATATGCAATTTTACTTTTAGCTTGGATTACATCTAAGAACTACTTAAGTGGTCAAGTTATAAAGGGTGTTTATGTCATTTCATATAAACCTAACTAAAAAAACTAACACATGTTAGGCTGTGGGGAGTGGGGCGTTGGTTGGGGCGGGGCAGGGCGTTGCCCCTTTGGCGTGGGTATTCAGACTGGCGTGGGGGTGGGGTGGGGGGGGGGGGGGGGGAGGGTGACTTGGCTGGCTGGTTTAATATGGCTGACTTTGGTTGGCTACTTTAATTAAAAAAAAAATCACATGGCTGGCCACGCCACACCACACCCCTCATTTTTCACCATAAGCTTGTGGATCCCACCCTCGCCACGTGTCGAGCAATGCCCCCAACCCAAGTCCCTCCACTCCCCGCAGCCTTAGTCTTAGTACTCTAGGTTGTTACAAAATTGGAAGTTGATACCTCAGAGTGTGACTTTAATCTATTAGTACCCGACCTTGTTACTTCTTATAAACCACAGGGACCAACGGTGTAATTAACTCCAATATAGTATAAATAGATAGTGAGTAATGATTCTTTTAATGCTCCTGGAGAAAGAAAGTATGAAGTGAATAGAACAATGACAGAATGAGATATGTTTTAGAGACATGAGGTTTGTGTTTAGGTGGCTAATCGGAAGCGGTGGTGGTTGTGGTTGTGGGACTGCGAGGCATTGTTAGGGTTTAGTTAATGAGTTATTTGATAGTTGGGGGCACAATCACCTTAAGGCTGGCATTTGATTGTGATCTAAGGTTAAGCTTGCTGAAAACCAATCACTCGTCTTCAAGCGTTGGCGTTGTCCATTTTTATTAAAAGCCCTCGCTTCATGCGCTTA
>JARYGA010001190.1:0-10969 GCA_030545235.1 Helianthus tuberosus
ATTGAACTTTGTGTGAAAATTTAAGTGGACAAACATACTGACAATCTAAGTGAATTGTTTAGAACTTAAAATGAAATGAAGCTTAACGGTGTTGGTGATTTGTCTCAAAAACTGATATGATCCTCTTACACAAAACTCACAAAAATATTGTCTGTAAATATTTCTTTATTGCATTTCTTTTCACTCAAAATTACAAAAAGATTTTCAGTGTGTTTTAGCATAAATTTTGAAAAATTCAAAAAGATTTTAGACGACTGATGTTGAAAAGCTGATTTTCAAAATTCCGAGTGCTAAACATTACGAACAGGTTTGGTAAAGTGTGTTTTGAAAATGTGTGAAATGAAAATGATATATATTCAAGTGGTTCATCAGAAATTGACATGATAAATTTTTCTATTCAGGGTTGTGTCTTCAGGTGATTAGTGAAGTTTCTAAATTTGTTAAATGTTAAATTTTGTGAAACTTACTTTTGGGTAGAGAATATGCAGGTAAGTCAGGTTACGATACCTGAACCTGTGAAAGCCAGACTACGATCCCAGCACAAGTTGAGGGGGAGTCTGTTAGAGAAAGAGAGTCTGAAGATGCTAGAGCTAGGAGCCAGAGATCCTGAAAGAGAATTGGAGATAAGAGATAGCCGGTTAGAGTGAAGGCAGCTCAGAGACAGATCAAGACTGAAGATGTGAAGACATGATATTGACAAAGACTCGACACTGCGACTCGTCAACATCTGAGGGGGAGTCTGTTGGTGCACTACATCTGTCGACTTCGTCTTGTATCGAGTCTTAGTCTTAGATTGTTAGATTAGGGCATTTTGTACGGGTTTTCCTTAAAAGTGATTTCACATATATGGTCATGTCCGTATATGTGAAACCCCTATGTACACATATGTGAAACCCCTATGTACACATATGTGAAACCCCTATGTACGTATATATGAAACCCCTATGTACACATATGTGAAACCCCTATGTACACATATGTGAAACCCCTATGCTGAGAGGGGGGTTTCGCTTTTATGGCAGTTAGAGGGGTCTCGCTTTTATGGCAAGAAGGGGTCTCGCTTTTATGGACATCTTGTCCATATGAGCGAAATCACAAGGTCTATATATACCTCAAGCACGAAATCATTTGTAATCAGACCTTGTAACTCGTACCGAAGTGCTGCCGGATCGAGATTTGAATGTACAAGCTGTTAAATCAATCAAATCAGTGAATTAAGTGAATTGCTAGCTGTTTCTACGTTGATTACTTGTTTTCCGCACCTGTAATTGACGAAAACTCCTCTGAACGACTCGTTCGGGTCAGTATACGATCCTACAAGGAAGAAGGGCCTCGCCCTGGATCTCATCCTCAAAGGGCTCCTCCTCAAATAGGTCAACATCGCCGTCAGCCTCGACGTCAAGAAGGAAATCATATGCTGGATATACGGCTAAGGGTATAGGAGCCGGAATCTCTACTAGAGGTAGGTACTCAGCGGGAGGGTCATCTGCAGGCTCATCAGCACCATCGGGTAGTGCGAAGGGCTGGAAATCATCCTCGTCCGTACTGGTATAGTCAGATGTGTACACCTCATGCTCGGAGGACGTGAGGTCATCAGATACGATAGGTATGGGTCCAGTGGTGTCCGACTCGCCAGTACCGGCTGAATCCATGAGTCTGTAATATAAACACAAATATGCTCAAATAATCAGTCATACAATCAGATAATCACATAAGTCACCAAGTAAGGTATCACATATTTCTCCTAGTCTCACTAGCCAATTTCCTCCCAGTCTCGAAGACTGCTCTATCCTCCACCTCGACCTCTTAGATCGAGCCTCGGTCCCCTTGACCGAGCCTTAGCCTTCACGACTGAGCCTACTCTTCCTAGCCTCACTAGCCAACTACCTCGGTCACCTAGACCGAGCCTCGATCCTCCAGACCGAGCCTCAGCCCTCCAGGCTGACCCTATAATACATCAACGTGCTCAACTACCTCGGTCACCTAGACCGAGCCTCGATCCTCCAGACCGAGCCTCAGCCCTCCAGGCTGAGCCTATAAATAATAAAATGTGCTCAACATTTGTTTGTAAAAAGTTTTGGATCTGGACTTAAGTGGTATGCAGAAAATGTTTTCGTGAGAGCCCTAGTGATCATAGTCTAGACTCGAGAAAGAATCCTAGTTCGCTATGATCAGAGCTCTGATACCAAGCTGTCACACCCTGGCTTTGCGGAAGCGTGGTTAGTTTTGGTGTGACTTCTTAATACCATAGCTTAACCATAACAAAGCTATATGAAATAAAATCATGCAAGATCATCCGTTTGATTAAGTTTTAAAACCAGATTAACATACCATTGTCTTAGAGACGTACAACATCATAACATAAAACATTGTCTTGAAAAACATAAATATCAACATGAGATAAACGTAGTTTAAGATTTGTGACTTGTCCAGGAAAGAGTCACATTTCCTAAACTGGGATGACCTTGGAACCCTTATGCAGCGGGAAAACATAACATACCGTGCCAGATCTTTAATTCCCTGAAATACATGTAAGTTGAAAAATCAACAATAATGTTGAGCGAGTTCATGTGTAAGTGAGTATGTAAAACACTTGTAAGCATAAAAATTCCCTGGTATGTAGCAGTGTAAGGAAAAAGAGATCACCAATGGTTTGCAAGGCCATTAGTATGTGTGAAGTGTAAGTAGGAAGACTCAACCTAGCAGATTTCGCGTCGGGTACAAAGTCACTCCAAGGTCCGTTATGTTGGGCCTCTTAGAGGTCCGTTCTGTTGGGCCTAGAGTTGGGCTCGCTACACCCAGATAGATCTACTGCTTACGTCCCTTGGTGTTTCTGCCTACCCACTCACATGATCTAACTAGTAAACCTCCTTACGCTAATCATACCGTGTATAAAGTACTTGTAAACAAAGTAACATGTATTTCACCCCCGCAGTTAAGAAAACTGAAAACAGTTAGGGAAAAGGGGGATATGAACTCACAGTGAAGCGTCTCTACCAAGTATCTCCTGCTCACGCAGCTGTGCGACGACCTACAGGTGCTAATTTCTATTAGACGGACGGCTGTGCCTTAGCTTTATAGTTTAAGTCTTTGGGAAATAGTTAGATAACTATTTCGTGTTTACATTCTGTATATACTTGGTAGTTATTCTTCTTCCCAAGGATGGGGGATTCAATACATGTGCGTTCATAAATATTTCCGTAAATGCGTAAGTTACGTTTAACAATCGAGTGGTAATATACATACCGGTGTAACTTATATATTTATGGTGAAAGCGTTCGTATTATTTTGGAATCGTTAACGTTCGTAAATATTATTTTCACTCTAACAATAATATTTATGTATTTTCACAAAATAATCATAAACAGTGTGTGAAAAATATATATTTATCACGTTAAATTTTGTGAAAATCCCACCTCCGAATATTTAGTAAATAAAGTCATGGCGAAATTCATATTTCGAAAACATGTGAGAAATAATTCTAACACTTGTAGTGTAAATAGTTCTAAGTGTTAGGTTTTTAGAAAAAATTTCGCCAGAGTTTCCTCTGTAACTAGAGGTGGCCACGCTTTCAAGCGTATCATTTTCTTTAACAAATCAACTCAACAATTTTCTTTATTTGATCAGAACAACTTTCATCACAACAACTATCAACATATGTGTAAATTGCCAAAAATTACATGAACTTGCAGTTTTTCCCAAAACTGTGGTGTAAATCCCTTTAAATTTAGTAGATCTTCGTATAAGGTAATTTGATCTTGTAAAAACCTCGTTTTTAGAGAAAATCCATCTTTACAACTTCCAGTCATCTTTTACAAAAACCGTTATTTTGTCGGATCTTTTCATTTCACAAGTGTTTACACACTTGTGGTTTATAAAAATCGTGCTTGTTAGTGTAAGATCTATCTTTTAAAACACATGATTTCTTTGATACGTGGTTCTTTGAAAATACCACTTGCAGATACGTAGATCTGCTAGTTTTAAACACAATTCTTACAAGTAAAACTCTTTTACACAAGTTCATGATTCGCGTGTGGTAGAGTTTCACCTTTTAACCCTTGTATCATTCAAAACAAGCTTATGTTAAGATCCATGATCTTGCCAAATCGGGTTAAGCGATGATCCGAGCTACCACATCATAGATCGGGCCTAAATAATCATACATTTCGAATACTACATCATTTACACAACTTATGTGCTATTAACCACCATTTTTAGCGTTTTTAGTAAACTTTAAAACATCATCTTGCATGTTAACGAGTTTTAACCGATAAAAATCCTTTTAACCACTTTAGATTAGTTAGAATACGAGTTTTAGGCATTATACCTCTAGCTCGAGGCTAGGGAAGAATCTATGCGCAAAAGAGGTGGATAAAAGCTAAGTAGAGAGGTCCTTCGCGTTCCGTTTGCTCCAAGACTCCTTGTATACGTCCCTCGACACTTGTATGTGATTAGAACTTGCAAGATGGAACTCGAAAATGGATGGATGCTTGTAGGGGGGTTCGGCCGAGAGTGGTAGAGAGGGAGAGAGAGTAGTGTTGTTGTGAGTTGTTAAGTGTGTATGTTATGTGTGTTTAGTGTTAACTTATAGACAATTTCATGTGCAATTAACCAATGGATATTGTGTCTTGTAGATATTAAACATCATTGATTAAAATAATCAAAATGGTACCATGGGGGTCACAAAGTGACCGAGTTCGGTCAGGGGGGGGGGGTAGTTTGGTTCCATTTCAACTAACCATTAAGCATTAGTTAGATAACTAGGTTAAGTTAAGTTTTTAACTTGGTTACTTGTGTATGGTGTGTTAAAGCGGGTGTTAGGGTATACGGGGACCCTAACTGGCCCAGAAAAGATAAATAATGAAAATAACAATATTTTCATGTTCCGGGTATAGTCCGGTTGTTCGGTTGGATAGTAATCCGTTAAAGCGTTACTAAAGCTTTAAAGTGTCGTTATAACTCTCTTTAGTGACACAGCTTATTCCTGACACTTTAGAAAGTGTCTAGTGTTATTTTTCTCATGTTCTGGCACTTTATTAGTTAGCTAAAAGCTGAATTATTTTGTAAAGTGCTGAGTTTTGTACTTAGAGTACGTTTTAGGCACATCTAGTCATAGTGACTTATCCCTAGAGACGCAGTTCCACAACCCTTATATCCCTACACTCACTACTAGTGTAGCAAAACATTTCAGGCTCTTACAGACCTTAGAGGCAGTGTTTGCCTGATGCTGGCTTTATCAGCATGTTCAATAGGTTATCCGTTATAGTGCTACTGTGCTTTTTGTGCATCACGGTTGTCACTAGGGTTCAGCATGTAAATAATGTAGTGACGATAAGTAAAGTATGATGCAAGTAAGTACATGTATCAGATATCAAGTAGCAGTTCATCAACTAGTTCAAATAAGCACAGTAATTAAGCAGTAATTAATTACTAATTAAGTTGTACGGATACCTGGTTTAGTGCGGGTTGTCACAAACCCCCTCTTTTTACATGTTTTCAAGGTGTTTATGTGAGTATATAGAACCCTCTTTTACTGTTTTCCAAACTGTTTTGGGGTGAAACACATGTGCCTACTTGTTACTTTCATGTTTTCCATGTTTTCATATCATATGCTTATTATGTTAATTAGTACACTTATAGTACATGATTTCATTGTGTTTATGCTATGTATGTCCATTGTGTGCATACTTAGTACATCGTTTTACATTACATTTTATGCTATGTATGTCCATTGTGTGCATACTTAGTACATCGTTTTACATTACATTTCATGCTATGTATGTCCATCGTGTGCATACTTAGTACATTGTTATACATTACATTTCGTGCTATGTATGTTCATTTGATTACATACTTAGTTCATTGTTTTCACATGCTTACATTGTTGGTATGACATTTGGTTTATTCAAATGGGATAATATACATTCATTAACATTGATCACGCCGTTCGTTAGTAGGTAGTGGTACCATAGGACTTGACAACTCCCATTCCTGAACCCTAGGTTCGTTTGGGTGGAAGGAATGACCGAATTCGATAAACATAACACAGATAAACCATTAATTTGTTTAAAGGTCTATCACCACAGTCACAAGGCTTGGATGTATGCATTTTCACAATACCGCATAGATGTTTGTATCAGTATAGCATGCATTTGTTCCACAAAGCATAACTTTGACTTAAACTATGTTTAATTCAATACCTTGTCTTTGTGCATTTTACCTAAGGTTTACTTGATATATTTCACATGCCATACATGACATTTTTGGATACACATTTTATGATATACATTAAACATAAACATTTTGACATTGATATACACATTTGGTGATTTACATTAGACATGGACATTTTGATATGGTTTACACAATAACACTTAACAATTGATTATACATGAACAATTTACATTGGTGGTTGGTTTGGGTAAATGATTTGAGTAATGAGGCGTGTGTAATTTGATACAAACATGGTGGATACGCCGCTGGTACTTCCTATATATAAGTGTTTGTATAATATTACATATCGTAGCGTTATTTAAATCATTTCAGTATAGACATATTACATTTTACACAAATAACATATTTTTCAAGACATTGTTTTATACAACTCATTTTACTTGGTTATTCATTTAACCATACATTATTCTTTTACTTATACATATCATCTGATCTTATCGCTTTTTAAATTATTTACAAAACAAAACAATTTACAAGGTTCATGACTAAACTTTATTAAACATTTTCTTAAAACATAAGTCATGAATCCTATTTTCATAAAACCTATGTATCTCACAGGCATTTTTATGCTGACGTACCTATTTTCACATGTGTTTTCAGGAGCTGTTGCTTAGGATGATGATTGTGACACTAGGGCGGACCTGTGCCTTAGAGACATAAAATGAAGATAGACTTAGTTTAATTATGTTTTGAACTCTTTATTTCCTGTTTTGAGACAATGTAACACTCTTATTTGATAAATAAAATATAACTTTGTATGCCATGGTTGTGAAACAATTAATTATGTTACAACGCGCCCCGACGTTTTCCGCCGTGCTTTGTTGTCCTACGCGGTCGGGGTGTGACAGAAGAGTTGGTATCAGAGCCAATGGTTATAGGGAATTAGGTTATTAGTAATGCTTTGACCTAGACTATAACTTTCTAGGACCCCAACGCAAGTTGTCTTGCGTTTAGATTTTAAAACATGCATTTCACCTATCCTTAGGTGATAACCACAACGAGAACATCAAGTTCGAATCCGTTTTGAAAAGTAATCATCTGTTTTTGGATGATGGATTACTAGGTTTTGAACCCTCTATTGTAAGGTTTTGAACCCCCTGTTATATGGTTTTGAACCCCTTTGAATTTTCAAAATCTCGTCAAGGTTTTGGGGTTTTAAATAGTGTGAACACGTGCAAACTGGAAGAGTGAATGCCTGTACCCTGGGTTTTCTGTCTAAGGCTAGTGTGTTCGTACAAATCCACATAATCGGACAAGTCACTCTTACCTGGGAGCTCCTGGGGTGAGTGTTCACTTATAGGCAAGCATGTCTTCGCGATACATTATTTTTGACCCATTTACTTTGATTAGTCACTGTGTGTGGTTTGTTTGCTTTGTGATGCGGATAAATGACCACCATCTTTGCCTTTGTTGATTTTGTTTCATCTCATTCTGTTCACCAATCATCTCACTCGTTTCCTTTCATGTTTCCTCTTTTAGAATGCCTCCTCGACGCGAAAACCAGTTAGCGACTGCCGAACTGGCAGAAATCATTGCGCAGCAAATGGCTGCTCAATTCCCAAACCTCTTTGCTCAATGGAACCAAGCCAACAACAACAACAATGCTCCATGCAAATTCAAGGATTTTAACTCGGCTAGACCACTCAAGTTTAGTGGTTCTGAGGGAGCGACTGGGCTTCTTCAATGGTTCGAGAGCATTGAGAATACTTTCCATCACGTGCAGTGTCCTGACAATCACAAGGTCGAGTTTTCTTCGAGTGTGTTTCAGAATAGGGCTCTTACGTGGTGGAACGGGGTTATGAGAGATCGTGGTGCAGAAGTTGCTCTAGCACAGACATGGGCTGAACTTAGTGCTCTTATGATGAGGGAGTTTTTTCCTCGTCATGAACTACGAGCGTTGGAGAGAGAGTTTGATAATTTGAAGCAAGACAGTGGTGAGCATCGGGCATATACTGATAGGTTTGAGGAGTTGAGTCTGCTTTGCCCAACAATGGTTACCCCACTCGACAAGGCCATCGGAAGGTACATCGATGGTCTACCTGACTCAGTACAAGACATCATTACTGGTAGTAATCCTACCACACTCCGTCAGGCGATCGAGTTAGCAGCGACATTGACTGAGTCGCAGGTTCGAAAGGGAAAGCTGCACAAAAAGGGTGATAAGGGTATGAAGCAGGCGTCTGATAAAGGAGATAGCAAGAAAGGTCAAAACAAGAGGGGAAAGGATTTTGGTTCCTCAAGGGGGTCAAGGAAGCGTAAGGCTTCCCAAAATTTTGCTGTCACTGCCCAAGTTAACCAGGCAGCTCCCAACCAACCCGCATAGCCTCCAGCGAAGAAACCTTATGCAAGAAATGCACCTTTGTACAATAGATGCAACAGTCACCATCAGCCATAATTTCAGTGCCGTTTCTGTACTACCTGTGGGAAGTCAGGTCATCTTGCTGGTGATTGTCGTTTTGCTCAGAATCAGGCAGTTCAGAACCCGGCTCAACGAGTTGCTCAGCCTCCTGCTCAGCAACAGGGTCAAGCTGCACGACCGCACTACCCCCAGGTTCTTGTTACCATTGTGGGGATCTGACCCACTACCGTAATCAGTGCCCAAGATTGGTGAATGCTAATCCAAATCAGAATCAGGCTCAGGCTCGAGGTTGAGTCTTCAACATGAATGCACAAGAGGCACAAGCAGACAATGAAGTGGTGAACGGTACGTTTTTTATTAATAATCAGCCTGCATCTGTTCGTTTTTATTCGGGTGCCGATAAGAGTTTTGTGTCATTGTCTTTTGAGCCAATGCTTCGCGTGTCTAGAACGAAACTAGGAAAACCCTTGACAGTAGAGGTTGCTATTGGTGAACCCATTGTTCTTGATTCTGTCCTTCGCAACTGCCAGTTGAACCTTAACGACCATCTTTTTCCTATCGACCTCACGCCTATGCAACTTGGAAGCTTCGACGTTATTGTGGGTATGGATTGGTTAGCCAAGCATCACGCAGAGGTAGTTTGTTTCGAGAAGATTGTTCGTGTGCCGCTTTCGACAGGCGAGATCCTACAGGTTCGTGGTGAGAAACCTGCTGGTAGTCTCAAGCTCATGTCTTGTTTTAAAGCTCGGAAGTATCTGCGAAAGAACTATGTGGCCTTTTTGGCACATGTTGTGACACCCCAGGAAAACCAGTGAACGATACAACTTACCTAGCTTCCTCAGTAACCGCATGCTAAATTTCGGGACGAAATTTCTTTCAAGTTGGGGATAATGTGACAACTCGAGTTTCCGACTTTCACTTTCGCATTAAATGCACGTTGACTTTGACTGTGTAGTTGTTTGACTTGTAATGTACACATTGTGTTACGATGAAACAAATTGTGTTTGCTTGATTTTGTGTTTGGTTGTATATGTATAACATGTGACTTATCAGAAAACTTAAACTTAAACGGTTAGAACCCATTAAGGACTCGACGAAACAAGAGTGTGTTTCGCCATTAACCATCCGACGAAACAAGATGTGTTCTGTCACCTGCCTCTCGACGAAACAGGCTGTTTCGCCGGCCCGTCAATTTCGCCAAGCCCAGTAAGGGCCCAAAACACTTAGACGCGTATAAGTTATGCGGAACCGCTCAATTCGTCACACTTTAGCAAAACAGAAAAACCCTAGAACTCCCTTGTGTGTGTGACGGCAACTCTGTGTTCTCCCAAGCCCTCTCTAGCGATCAAACTATCATCCCGGATATCTCGGTTAGTGCGTGCTCGTCTAATCGGTTTCTTTGTCCTTTGATGTAACACCTGTGTCATTTCAACCATCAAACAAATGCCCAACCAGTGAAATATTGTATTTCATACTTGGGATTTGTAAAAATATGTGTATCGTTTACACATATCAACTCTTGTTCGATTTCAAGCTCTAAATCGCTTTCTGGAAGGTTATACACGCACTGATGCGTAAATATAACCAGTTTAATGCAACGAACACTCCGGAATAGTGAAATAGGCTTAACATACCTTAAATAACCTTTACATAACTTAGAAATAAGCTTTGAGGTGTTCGGTATGCTAAAATAAACTTTTGTGTCATTCAGGGACTAAAAGCGTCAAAAAGTGCACAAGTTTGCATTTTCGCGCATAACTTACGTTCTGAATACATCTGGACATCCAAAAATTTATGTAAGCATGACTACATTATATTTTAGTGTTCGCCATAAGAAAAATCCATTCGTCACGTCATTTGGATCGTTTTTCGCGCTTATGCGCATTCCGTCGTAATTAAGCGAACATCGCGTTCGTACGACCAAACGAACCATCATCCGACATAATTCTGAGCATGTTTCATGTCCACAATGTTTAGGCAACATTTTAGGGCCTTAAAGTTGGCTTTACGGGCCTTAGAAGTGTCGGAAATGGCCTTAAACACGTGCAGGGACCTAAACTGTCATTTCTGAAACATATGTGCAGATCAGAGGCCCCAAGCGGCCCGCATTGTGTTTGCCTAAATCTAAAGCGGGCCGCATTAGCCCTTCTGACCAGATTCAATGTTTGTTTTGCAACTTGCAACTGAATTGATTCGTGTCCACACGTTTCCTATCGTCTAGTCAGCGGATAAGAACAACATTTTAGCCACCACAACATTGTGACAAGTGTTCGGCTTGGATCGTGGCACGATATTCGACAAACGATCTTAACGGTTACCCGAAAACTATAAATACCCCACCCCCATTGCTTAAAAACCACTAGAATTCTGATTTTA
>JARYGA010001191.1:0-20679 GCA_030545235.1 Helianthus tuberosus
CAAGCCCGTATAAGGAAAAATAAGTTAAAAGTATTTACCTGAGCAAATTATACAAATTTATCCCAGCCGTATACAATCAGCAAGTGCAAATATCTTTTACTGGGCTCCTAAATCTGGAATGAAGGTTTTAATAACCTATTAGATTCCTAACGGGTCTTACTTAAGTTTAAACTTAGACCGGTTAGTTTTAAAGAAAGGTTTACGGTTCAAAACGCAAGATTAAGCTAAGACCATATTAGAATGTGGTTTAGACCCGACAAGTATGAAGACTTGTATAATATGGGTAAACTAAACACATTCTGGATTTTGAAGTGAAAATGATAAGGTTTGACCCGTTTCGGTTAATTTATGCAAACTAGTTACATAAACCGTACCGAACGCGATAAATGCATAACGGGTAACCAAATGAGTCATGAGCAGGTTTCCTAAGTTAATATGCCTTAAATATGTTGTGATATCAGTAGGATACCTTCCATTATGCCCAAAACGGATTTAAAATCAATTTACGCCCCGTAGGGGTATTTTGGTCATTTTTAAGGTTATAAAAGAGATTAAATATTAATATGAGGTTCTGGTTTAAAATGATCAGTAAAAGTATTTACTTTTGAAGGTCATATCAGTAGGGTATTGCATATATGTGAAATTTATCATTTATAACCAAACTATGAGCCGTAGGGGCATTTTGGTCATTTCACATAAGCTTTAAAGGTCAAATTTGGAAATCTGAGTTCAAAACTTTTACTTATTGTTAAATTATAAAAATTTACTTAAAACATCAGTAGGTATTAAGTCTTATGTGTCAAAAATAGTTTTAATCCATACTATGCGTTTAAAACGCGTAAAAAAAGTCGGTTTTAGGCAATTTTCGGGTTATATAAGGAAATTTGAGTTTTTGATTAGTTTATAAGGTTCAAAAAATTTTATTTATCATATAAAATTAGTAGTAAAATATTCGGTATCAAAAGGTTATGTAAAACTCATTTTATTAGCAAAAAGGGTATAACCGACAATTACCGAATCAAAGCAAGAACCCCATGTTATAATCAGTTTAAAATTTAATAAAAATCTTCAAAAATCCCAAAATATTATATTACATCAGTGGATAAAAAGTTTGGTGTCAAAATTTGGGTTTAGATAGGCTTTATGCTAAATATGCCGTTTAATTAATAAAAAGCTTTCAAATTACGATATTGAGCATAACTCCTAATTTAGACATCAAACTGATGTCAAATTTTTAGGACATGTTTATAAATCAGTAATAAAGGTTTTTTTCCTCCCACATTTTAAAAAATCTCGTTTTAAGGTCAAAAGGGCATAATAGTCAACATTTAAGCAATTTAGGGAAACATGCAAATGAATCGGATTACTTAGGAACCAAGTTGTATAACCTCAGAGGGTTATACTAACCTATAACCTGGTCCTAATGGAACTTTAAAGCATATCTAAACTAAGCTAAATCGGGTCAGAACTGAAAGTCAAAGCAAAAGTCTACTTTTGCGACTTTCGGTTCCGAACCGAACCTAAGCTCAAAATTGTCGGGTTGAACATGCTTAGACATGTTCTTACATTAATTACCAAGTTATATAAGTGTTAAAATAGGTTTCATAACTTCTACATTGTTAGTTATGAGTTTATTTGCAAAATAGCTTTCTGTTGACTTTTTATAATTAAGTTTGACCTGACAATTCACCAAGTTAGAGTGGAAATCAGAGGGTGCCCTTTTAAGGGTTTATTACCCACATAATTACCAACTCATAACCACTTTCAATTCGAAAAATGACTAGACCATTAGTGATTAATCACTAAGTCAAAGCTTAATTACGACGGCTTTGACTTTTGGTCTTTAAACTAATAAAACATGAACTAGGAAGGCTAAGAATGCTTACAAAGGCACCTAGCACAAATTAGAGACTTAAGAAAGCTTGCTTGAAGTCCAGAGAGCTCCAGAGAGTGAGTTGTGAATAAAATCAAGTGAGCAAGTTCAAGTGTTGCAACATGGGGCATTTATATATAAATTTGGATGCAACAAGATCACTCCACACAAGTCTACAATTGATTCCTGATCATCCCAGGTGTCCCCTATGCATGTAATACTGTTGGCTCAGTCCCTGGTATCAAGAAATGGCATGCAAAGGCGGTGCAACAGGCTGAACAGGCATCTGTCCAAGTTTTCTGCATCTGGGCGTTTTACGCGGCCCACGTAAGATTTCTCTTATGTGCTACGCGGCCCGCGTGAGGGCCTGATCCGGTCAACAAGTTTCAAACATTGCACTTTTGGTCCCTAGTCCTTCTAAACTTGTTTTAACTTGCATTTATTGCACTTTTAACCCCCAAACTTGACTTTTAAGGGTCTTGAATCTTTAAATATTTAACAATAAGCCTTCGGTTAGTTACGAGGTTCCCCGAATGGTCTTGAAATGCAATATTTACGCCTTTAATCCTTATTACACGGAATTAACACTTTGATTATTTTTATGCGTCGAAACTCCATGAATTTAATATCCGTTGTTCTTGGGATCAAAATAAATTGTCACAATGTTTTTGGGATCATTAAAAGGTTATTCAGAGGTTACTTTCAACATGTTGACACTTTTAACCCCTATGTTTCACAAGATCCTTATTTCCAGCACAAACGACTTTTCAAGTTCGATAAATTATTCTTTAAAGAGTACGAACGTCGTGTGAGGTTAATCAGAGGCACAAGAATGGCATGTTGACACTTTGGATCCCTTTATTCACATATTTACATTGTTTGACAACTTCAGTCCCTCAGAAATAATTCTTTACACGTTTAAAGTCCATGACACGTGTCTTTATAATATTGGTCGCGTTTTTACGAGGTGTTACATCCTCACCCCCTTAAAAGAAATCTCGACCTCGAGATTTACTGAAATAAATGAGGGTACTTCTGTTTCATTGTGGACTCCACCTCCCACGTGTATTCGGGACCTCTACGGGCATCCCATTTAACCTTCACAATCGGTACGTGCTTCTTTCGAAGATTTTTAACCTGTCGATCCTCGATCGACAAAGGCTTTTCAACAAACTTTAAGCTCTCATCTATAAGCACATCTTTATGTGATATGACTAGCGATTCATCAACTACACATTTCTTCAGATTGCAGATGTGGAACACATTATGAATTCCACTGAGCTCTTTAGGTAGATTTAACTTGTAAGCCACTGTTCCGACATATTCGATGATCTCGAATGGTCCTATGTATCTTGGGCTTAACTTGCCTTTCTTGCCAAATCGCATTACCCCTTTCCAGGGTGATACCTTAAGTAGAACTTTGTCACCTACCTCAAATTTTAGAGGCTTACGTCTTTTATCTGCGTAGCTCTTCTGCCTATCCCTGGCAGCTTTGAGACGGTCGCGTATCTTCACAATCTTATCTGTCTTCACCAGGACTATATCAGGTCCTGTCAGTTGGACATCTCCAACTTCTGTCCAACAAAAGGGTGTCCTGCACTTTCTTCCATACAAAGCTTCAAAAGGTGCAGCTTGAATACTCGAGTGATAGCTATTATTATATGAAAATTCGATCAATGGAAGATGATTATCCCAACTTCCTCCTAAATCAATAACACAAGCTCGTAGCATATCCTCAAGCGTTTGAATCGTACGCTCGCTTTGCCCATCCGTCTGAGGGTGATATGCAGTGCTAAAGTTTAATCGATTGCCTAGGGATTGCTGAAATCTTTTCCAAAATGCGATGTATATCTCGTATCCCAATCAGAGATGATAGACACTGGCACTCCGTGAAGAGATACAATCTCGTCCACATACAGCTGAGCTAACTTATCTGAGCTGTGTGTTTCCTTAATAGGTAAGAAGTGGGCTGACTTGGTCAGCCTATCTACTATAACCCAAATAGTATCATTTCCTCGCTTTGTCTTTGGCAACTTAGTGATGAAATCCATAGTTACCATTTCCCACTTCCAGGTGGGAAGTTCAGGCTGTTGCAGCAAACCTGACGGCTTCTGGTGTTCGGCTTTAACTTGCGCGCACGTCAAACATTTGGCCAAATAAGTGGCTATAGATTTCTTCAAACCTATCCACCAATAATTTGCCTTTAAATCCTGGTACATCTTATCACAGCCAGGATGAACAGAATACTTGGAGCTATGGGCTTCTTGAAGAATCACATCCCTAAGTCCTCTATAAATTGGAACCCATATTCGCCCATTCAATCTTAGGATTCCATCCTTGCCGTATGATAACTGTTCAGCAGTTATGCCCAACTTTTCATTTAGATAGTTAGCTTCTAATACAGCCTCCTTCTGAGTGGCTAACAATCTTTCATTCAGGCTGTTCTTCAATTCAATGCTCTTGGCATTGATTCTAATGGGCTTAACTCTTTCCTTTCCGCTCAAAGCGTCGACGACCACATTCGCCTTGCCTGGATGATATTGGATTTCACAATCATAATCATTTAAAGTCTCCATCCATCGACGCTGTCTCATGTTCAGATCCTTTTAATTAAACAGATGCTGAAGGCTCTTATGATCAGAATAGATCACACACTTGGTACCATATAAATAATGCCTCCAAAGTTTTAGTGCAAACACAATGGCACCCAATTCCAATTCATGGGTGGTGTAATTTTTTTCGTGCACTTTTAATTGACGGGAAGCATAAGCAATAACTTTGCCCTTCTGCATGAGCACACATCCCATACCTGTGTGCGATGCATCGCAGTAAACCACAAATTCTTCGATCCCTTCAGGCAGTGTCAACACAGGAGCATTGCTCAACTTCTGCTTAAGAATATCAAAGGATTCTTGTTGCTTAGGACCCCAATCAAACTTTATATTCTTTCTGGTTAGTGAGGTTAGGGGTGCTGCAATTCTTGAGAAATTTTCAATAAAACGCCTATAATATCCTGCCAGAACCAAGAAGCTGCGAATCTCTGTGGGCGTCTTCGGTTCTTGCCAATTCATGATGGCTTCGATCTTAGCGGGATCGACCTGGATACCACGCTCGCTAACCACATGTCCAAGAAATTGGACTTCACGAAGCCAAAAATCACATTTTGAAAACTTGGCGTAGAGATTTTCTTGTTGAAGAAGTTTAAGAATACATCGAAGGTGTTTCTCATGATCAGCCTGATTCTTTGAATAAATAAGAATGTCATCAATGAAGACGATGACAAACTTGTCCAAGTAGGGTTTGCAAACGCGATTCATGAGATCCATGAACGCTGCTGGTGCATTAGTGAGCCCGAACGACATCACCAAGAACTCGTAGTGACCATAACGAGTTCTGAATTTAGTCTTGTGCACATCTTCATCTCTAACCTTCAGCTGATGATAACCTGACCTTAAATCAATCTTGGAGAAGTAACTTGCTCCTTGAAGCTGATCGAACAGATCGTCGATCCTGGGAAATGGATATCTGTTCTTAATTGTAACCTTGTTTAGCTCGCGATAATCGATGCATAGACGCATCGAGCCATCCTTCTTCTTCACAAACCTTTGGCCAACAAATCATCCAGTTGAGTTCTTAATTCTTTCATCTCAGTCGGTGCTAACCTGTAAGGTGCTCTTACAACAGGTGCTGCTCCTGGAATAATGTCAATTCTGAACTCCACTTGCCTATCTGGTGGTAAACCAGGTAGTTCTTCAGGGAATACATCTGGATATTCAGAAATGATGGGAATGTCTTCGATCTTGGGCTTTGGTTCATCGATAGTCACTTGTGCCATATAAATGACACAACCTTTCTTCATACACCTTGATGCCTTAAGCATAGACACTTGCTTAGGTAACCCATACTGAGTATCTCCTTGTATGGTAAGTGGCTCACCATACGGAGTCTTGATAACTACTTGTTTCTTGTCACAAACGATCTGAGCTTGGTTATGAGATAGCCAATCCATGTCTATCACTATGTCAAAACCAGCTAATTTCAAAGGAAGCAAGGATAACGGAAAGGAGTGGTTCCTAATAGATATAAAACATCCATCTAACACAGTTGAAGCAGTTTCTATGGTACCGTCGGCCAATTCTACCTCATACTTTATGCTTAGGGTTTTAACAGGCAGATTTAAAAACTTAAAAAACTTATTATCTACAAACGACTTATCTGCACCCGAATCAAATAATACTCTTGCATAAACATCATTGATAAGGAAGGTACCTGTTATCAAGTTGTCATTCTGGATTGCTTCTTGTGCATTCATTTGGAAGACCCGAGCATTGGTCTTCTTACCTTCTTCAGGTTTTGTAGGATCGTTTGCACGACCAAACGAGTCGTTCAGAAGAGATCTCGTCCAATACGAAAGGCGGAAACAGACGTATCGGAGTTATTTCAGCTGATTCGCACTTAGATTCACTTAAACTGTCTCTTGTATTGATATCATATCGTTTTACAATGCTGAAGACACTTCGGCAGAGCTTCGCTACCGGAATCCAAAACGTTACAAATGAAATGACCAAGGCACATATATATAGGGCATCCATTTCGCACGAAACAGGTTCACACGAAATGGCCAATGTCATTTCGTACGAAATGGACCTGTTCCATTTCGTGCGAAATGGCTCCATCCTATACTTTTCTCGTTTTTCTCGTACAACGTGCCCTGATCTTTCTAATCTATTACAAGACTCGATACAAGACGAAGTCGACAGACATATGCACCAACAGACTCCCCCTTGGATGTCGACGAGTCTTCAGTACAAGTCTTCAGTATGTTGAGTCTTCAATCTTTATCAGTCTTCATGCTCTCTTCCAAAGTATCTAACAATGTAAGCATCCTCAATCTCTATCTTTTCTCTTTCTCTATCACAATCTCTTCCAGAATCGCAACCTGGCTCTATCATCTCTTGATCAGGTCTCTTGATTCCTTAAGCTCTTCAGCATCAGCAGCTTCTATCTCGAGCTTTGTTCCGAGCTTTGTTCCAGGATCTGAATCTGGCTCTGACATCCTCAGACTCCCCCTTTCGATAAGCTGGGATCGCAGTCTGGAATTCTTTATCAGGCTTTGGGTCGGAAACCTGGCTATACAACTTTCACAGGTTCTAAGATCGTAACCTGGCTCTTTGTATCAATCAGAATCAGGAACCTGGCTTTACCTGCACAATTCTCTACCTCAAAATAAATTTCACAAATTTAAAAATTTGACAAATTTATAGACCACTTGAAGATATCGTTCAAAATGATTTAATCATCAAAAATCTCTGATGACCATTTGTAAAAATATCATTTTTCAAACTTTCCCAAACCATTGTTCATCAAGTTTAGCACTTGGAATTTTGAAAATCATCTATTCAATCATCAGTTGTCGAAAATAAAATGAAATAAAATCTTTTGGACTTATCAAAATTTTATGCTAAAACACAATCTTTTTGGATTTTGTCTTTAATGAAAAACAATAAAGAAATATTTACAGACAATATTTTTGCGAGTTTGCATAAGAGGATCATATCAGTTTTTGAGACCAAACACTAGCACCGTTGAGCTTTAAACACTTTAAGTTCTAAACTATTCACTTAAATTGTCAGTATACTTATCCACTTAAATTTTCACACAAAGTTCAACTGTTTCGAGATACGAGATTAATGTTTTAAGCACTTGAACTTATTCGCGTGTCCCACCTCAGAATATACTCCCGTATCCAGACTCCTATTTTCAGTCTTACAGGTGAATGTACACTAATGATATCTGTAAGTGGGTTAAATGCGAGTCCATGAGAGCTCAGGCTATTGCTTCCGCCAAATCAGAGAGATGATGGTTCGACTTTAGGTGGGTTCCCTTTAGAGAATCTTTTCTTCAACAGCACATGATTAATTTTTCAATGTTTCATCATTTTTATGCTGAGGGCGGGCTTTATGAATAAAGCAATGCAAAGTATTATACGAGGACTAGGCTATTGCTCCCTCAAAATAAGAAGTCCAGGTATAATACCCCAGATATCACCACGCACAAAGACCTAGTATGTTAGAAATAGAAAGCCCTTCAAACAAGATTTCGGGGGTTACCCATATATCCGAGAGATGTTCCCCACGAGATAAGTAAGTATGATATTTAGGTTTATATCTCGAACACAATCTACTAAGCGTGCGAAAATGTGACAACTCGAACTTTCAAGGTCAATCTTGTGATCCTAACTTTTCGTTATTCACTTCTCTCCAATGCGCTGCATTGAGCATCCTATGTTATTATAATTCAGTTAGCTAGCATGTTTGTATATTTGGGCCACGCATTTTGGGCCTCATGCTTCTACCCGTATCGGCCAACTCACACACACGCATACTCAGGGCCCAAACCAGACACCTGTATTCGAAAATCTTAGAGTTGGGCCGCAACCACTTATACATGACCTTGGCCCAAAACCCCTTTAAATTAATTCTTTAAACTATTACCTCTCTATTCTTCTCGGCCCAGCCCAACAGTGTTGAAACCCGGCCCAATCCCCTATATTTTCTTATAACACGTAATAAGGGGGGAGTGGGTGTTTTAGTTTACAACTTTATCAAACCCTAAACTTCTAAACATGCGTGCGGCTGTAGACTTTTCCCCTCTCGATATCTCATATTGTTCGATCAAGATTATTGGTTAGTATCACTTGTTTGTTTGTGTGTATTATACTTGAGTATTGATAACCTGTTTGTTAGATCATTCATGAATTGGAGTTAAATACATTATGTGATACATGCTAGGGTTGTTTTGTTGTACACATGAAAATAAAACACGACTCAGGATCTTGATTCTATATTTATGTGAATACTAGTAAACCGATGGAACTTATGATTAGTGATGATAATATATATGTTTGGGATGTGTGATGTTTGATGAGCCGCATGATTGTTACATGATGTATGCACAAGAATTGATTAATATGTTGTACCACTAACTTGATGATGAAACTGGGATTAGTTTGTGATGAGTATTGATATGATAATGAATGAATTTTTAAATGTAATAAAGTGCACATGCTATTGACTGACAATATCACAACTAACTTGATCACTATTGGACCTCACAAACATTAGCACACGAAATCTTAATTAAACCAACTTGGGCCGTTGACTTAGTGATGATAAAAAAACCGATTAGTCTTTTGTGATTGGGCCGCATGACTGGACTGCACTTAGCAAAGCATGACCGGCAACTAAATCTAATATTTCATTGACATTGAATAGTGTAATCACATGGGAGGGGCTGCTAGAATTTATTAACAAACTGCAAGTTGTCGGATCACATTTTCAAACTCTATCTTTTACACGTTAATAATGTTAATTGGGAAAGAGAATCATGATATGATTTGTGTGAATAGCTGATACATTTGTTGATGATGATGATGTGATCGACGAAAACACTACCTAGACGAAAACACCTTCACAACAAAAAACACAAAAGGGTTTTCGCCACAAGTGTTTTCGCCACATAAGGGTTTTCGCCACTTAGGCGATTTCGTCACATTGTATACTGTTAGCTATTAACGCTATTAAATATGTGATTCAATTAAGTTAATTACTTGATTAACTCTGTTAGTTTACTAAACCTGTTGGTTGTTAACTCTAGTAATTTATTAACTTTGTTAAGTAAGATTGGTTAACTCTGTTAAGCTTATCAACCTTGTTAGTTATCATTTCTGTTAAGCCTAGCAACTTGGTTTAGTATGTTGGTTCTGCATAGATTATTAATTCAGTTAAAAGATGTTAACTCTGTTAATCATGTAACATTGTTAGTGTGTAAATCCTGTTAAGTGTGTTAACTTTGTGAAGTATGTGGACTGACTGTTAATCTTGTCAAGCATGAATTTCATGGCTCTGATTAACTGCTTATATGATACATGACAATTGCTTAAACACACTTTGTGACATAGATGGCATGTGAATCTATATGAACTTAACTGATTGAGTATACGTGTATAACTATAGGACTTGACTGATTACCTGTGAGCACATAACTTAGCATACCGAGCAAACCAAGGTGAGTTCACACTCTTACCAAGGCATGGGATTCCCGGGGTTGGGAATGGGATTGAATGATTACTTGTACTTACATCACTACTGAAATATGTACCACTGACCTCATTAGGTGTAGGACACCTGTAGATACAGCTAGACTAGTAAAACACGGGAAGCCCCCACTAATCTTCGCACACATGTCTGTGAGACCGTGATACAAATGCTAATCTTCGCACACATGTCTGTGAGACCCCCAAAATACACCATGCGGAGTACCACCGCTTGGAGGCGTGACGTGACCAGGATCGAGCCACCAATCATATTGAACAACACAATTAAGTAAATGAAACCAACTACAATACGATTGGTGACCTAAAGAAGGTGACCGATTTTAAGATAACAGCGGAAGCATAAAACGTAAGTTCAAAACATAAGTTCACAGTTCATATGTTTAAAGTCTCAAACGTAAATTCCATAGGTTTATAAAGTTCAATTATTAAGTATGGGATATAACAGCCCATATTCCACAACAACCTTCTCCTCGTGCAAGCTCTAAAAGCATCTAGCGACCTGTAAGGCATGTAACAACTAGTCAACAACAAAGTTGAGTGAGTTCACGTTTGGTTGTTTAGTTTTTAAGTTGTTTCTGAAAAACGTGGTTTGACTTTCGTTGGCTTAATTGCCGTGGGGGTTACCCCGTAGTTGAAAGTATGTTTAACCAGTTCCTTTTTCATTACCCAAACCATCACCATAATCAGTGGGGGCTTTCCCCGTGTGAACTACTAGACGGTATGATATCGACTACTACGAACAATAGTTGTGCCCTACATCAGTGTCTATCATCACTGACAGTTTGCCATAGTCCATTAGTACACACCCGTCCGAACGGCACGGTGTGAGGTTTGTTAAACCTAATAGTGCTATTAACTAATGACCCGCTCGCCATTGGCCTCGGCGATTAAGTCGATATAATGAAGAGGGACTTATTGATAAGGTTTTGTCTAGCTAGTTTTAAGGTTGTTGTCCTGCACCAGGAGGACGAACGTATGTATTCTGCACTAGGAGAATTCGTAGGATTAATAATGGCATCCTCTTTATGGAGGATGGCCATACATATCTTCCCAAGGAGATATGTAGATTTAGTTTTAAATTCTTTAACCCATTCCCAAACCACCGGGAATCCCATGCCTTGTAGAAAGTGTGAACTCA
The DNA here is from genome assembly GCA_030545235.1 of Helianthus tuberosus. Classification (NCBI taxonomy): domain Eukaryota; kingdom Viridiplantae; phylum Streptophyta; class Magnoliopsida; order Asterales; family Asteraceae; genus Helianthus; species Helianthus tuberosus. Next base: position 11,128 of record JARYGA010001191.1, read on the forward strand.
CCTCGGTTTGCTCGGTTAGATTCTCAAATATAGCTAACAGTCAAGGTCGGTCAATCAAGTCCTAGTATGATTTACCAGTTAGTCATTTAGTGGCTTTCAAATAGAGCACAAAGTTCCTACACGTATCTATCACACAACATGCATCACTTTGACGGTTCATGCCCATGTATATTTCCCATCCATTCCCCACTCATAAACAAACATACGATAACGCACGTAACACATATAACATGTTAGATCATTCACAGATAGCATACTCGACATTTAGCCACGTAAATCACAACTTATGTCATTTCCGCATTAATATTCAAAACCGGGCTATTTTCGGAAATTTTAATAAAATAGTTAAATTATTCCAAAAATTCCCAAATTTTTACAGAATGTCTTAAACGTTCCAAATTTTATTTTGTAAAAATATCGGGGTCCGGTTCATTCCTAATATTTTATAAAAAATCATTTTCCGGACTGAACTCAAATTTATATTTTTCTGACCACAGTTCACGGGATAATTCATTTAAAATTCATCGAGCATCCGATTTACGAAATTCCAGTGGGGTAATTAAAAATACATCGGTGGTCATCTACAGTACAAGTTCATGATCCAACTCTACACAGAACCCAAGTTCTGACAGAAAACAAAACACATATTTTCAGCAGAAAAATGCAGCTCTAGCTGCTGTTACGAAACGACGCTTTAAAAATAGTAAACGAAGTCCAAAAATTACGATTCCGTTGCCATTAGAACCGTATTTCATAATAACATGTTTTAGACTCAAAATATCGGTTTTTCGTAGAGTTTATGACCTGTTTACAACCAACTGAAGTTGGCTGTAAAACTTGGACATATTCTGTTTTCATTCTTTAATCTTCTAAGACGCGTTCGATTGATTCCGTTAGCATGATTAGTGATCGTAACAACATCAAACATCAATATTAACCAGCAACACATCAGATAATCAACCAAGAATCATAACAAAACCAGATCCAAGAGTTTTACACTAATATTTGCTCATTAACCACCATGTTCATCATTTTTAGTAGACTTTAAACTTTGATCTTATATGCTCATGATTTTTATCCGACAAATCTCTTATTAACCACTTTAGACAAGATCAATAGGGTGATTAGAAGCATTTACAACTAGCTCAAGGCTAGGGAAGAATCTAGGCGAAAAATGGGTGGTTAATAGCGTTGTGGGGAGGTCCTTGTGATTCCGCAAGCACCAAGCTTCCTCGCATGAACCCTTTAACACTTGTATGTATGTAGAATAGCTTGATCGAAACTTGAAAATGGTGAGGTGTTCCTAGGGGGGTTCGGCCGAGAGTGTTAAGAGGAGGGAGAGATGGGAAAATTTTGTGTGGTGAAGTGAATGATAACTCTTAATCTCTTGGTGATTCTTATAGACCATATTATGCTTTTGTCTAACAAACAAAGTGTCATCTAGATATGGAACATGGGCTTATTAAAATAATCAAAATTGTGGATGGTGTCCCCCTTGGGGAACCGAATTCGGTCATAAGGGGGGTATTTGGGTTGGTTTTGAACTAGATGATTAGTATCTAGTTAAGGAAGTTAGAAGTTTAATTTAGTTATATGTGTGTTATAATTTATAACGGGTGTTAGGGTATTCGGGGACCCTAACTGGCTCAGAAAAAGAAAAACAGTGTCAATGACAATATTTTTAGGTTCCGGGTTAAGTCCGGTTGTTCGGTTTGACACTGTTCCGTTAAACTACTTAATTAATCCGTAAAGCGTCCTACATATATATTTTTGCAACGTTTTTAATTTTTAACACTCAGGAAGGCATACCGGACTATTTAGTAACTTTTCTGTATCCTACTAGTATGTTAACAAATACATGTAAGTATAACACAGATATCAGAAAGCAGTTAAGTAATTCCACACAGTCGTCAAGCACATTAATTATTATTAATAAACTGTACGGTTACATGTAAATTTGAGGGTTGTCACATTCTTCCCCTGTTAAGAGAATTTCATCCCGAAATTTAGCACGTGGTTACTGAGGAAGCTAGTTAAGTTGCGTTATTTTCCTGATTTTCCTGGGGTGTCACATCATCCCCCCTTTGATTTGGAATTTCGTCCCGAAATTCTAGCTTTAGCCTCAGTAGTGGTTGCGTTTTTCTTAAACAGCTGGGGACACTTGAGTTTCATTTGGTCTTCTCGTTCCCAGGTATACTCTGGGCCACGACGAGCATTCGAACGAACTCGGACCAGAGGTATCCTGGTACGCTTGAGGATCTTAACATCTCGATCCGTAATCTCTACTGGTTACTCAACGAATCGCAGCTGATCGTCGATTGTGAGTTCCTTTAAAGGAACTATGAGGGTCTCATCTGACAGACACTTCTTCAGATTCGACACATGGAATACGTCGTGAACTCCGCTGAGTTCTTCGGGTAGATTCAACCTGTAGGCGACCTTACCAATCTTCTCGGTGACTTCGAATGGTCCGACATAACGCAGATTGAGTTTGCCTCGTTTGCCAAAGCGGACTACACCTTTCCAAGGTGAGACTTTGAGTAGCACTCGATCCCCAACCTGGAACTCGAGTGGTTTTCTTCCCCTATCAGCATAGCTTTTTTGACGGTCACGAGCTGCCGCCATTCGCTGTCGTATTTGAGCAATTCTCTCGGTGGTATCTACCACAAGCTCTGGGCCAGTGATTTAGCTGTCACCAACTTCTGCCCAACAGAGAGGTGATCGGCATTTCCGTCCGTACAATGCCTCAAACGGAGCGGCTTGGATGCTGGTGTGGTAGCTGTTGTTATATGAAAATTCCACTAGCGGGAGGTGCTTTTCCCAGCCATTACCAAAGTCGATTACACATGCCCGAAGCATGTCTTCAAGGGTTTGGATGGTGCGTTCAGATTGCCCATCCATCTGTGGGTGATAAGCGGTGCTCATATCTAAACGTGAGCCAAAAGACTTGTGCATAGCTTGCCACAGTTCAGAGGTAAAGCGCGCGTCACGATCAGATATAATAGAGGTTGGCACTCCGTGCCTTGACACCACTTCTTTTAGATAGATGTCTGCTAAAGTAGAAAACTTATCCGTTTCCTTGATAGCCAGAAAATGTGCAGACTTGGTCAGTCGATCTACGATCACCCAAATGGTATCATTTCCGCGTTGAGATCTAGGCAGACCAGTAACGAAATCCATGGAAATTTGCTCCCATTTCCATTTCGGGATCTCCGGTTGTTGAAGTAGGCCTGATGGTTTTTGATATTCAGTCTTGACTCTAGCACAAGTCAAGCACTTACAGACGTAGGTTGCTATGTGGGCTTTCATGCCAGGCCACCAATACGTAGTCTTGAGGTCGTGGTACATTTTATCCGAACCAGGATGTACCGAATAACGAGACTTGTGTGCTTCATCCATCACAAGCTCGCGTAAGTTTCCATAAATTTGAACCCAAATACGCCCTGTTACATAGTAGGCGCCGTCTTCCTTTTGTTCTAGCCGTTGCCTCGATCCTCGTAGGGATTCAGCCTTGATGTTCTCTGCTTTCAATGCTTCAACCTGAGCATCGTGAATCTGAGAGGGAAGGTTGGATTGGATGGTAAGCTGTAACGCACGTACACGCTTAGGTAGAGTATCCTTTCGACTGAGGGTGTCGGCCACAACATTGGCCTTGCCCGGATGATATTTGATAGCGCATTCATAATCGTTCAAAAGTTTGACCCATCAACGTTGTCGCATGTTTAACTCCTTTTGCTTGAAGATATGCTCGAGACTCCTGTGATCGGTGTAAATGGTGCACTTGGTACCGTACAGGTAATGTCTCCATATCTTAAGCACGAAAACAACTGTTCCCAGCTCCAGATCGTGAGTAGTGTAATTCCTTTCGTGAACTTTAAGTTGGCGCGATGCGTAGGCAATGACCTTGTCACGTTGCATCAACACGCAACCAAGTCCTTGGATGGAAGCGTCGCAGTAAACCACAAAATCATCTGTGCCTTCAGGCAATGAGAGGATAGGCGCGCTACAAAGTCTATCCTTCAAGTGCTGAAATGCGGACTCCTGTGCATCACCCCAACGATAGGTGACACCCTTCTGAGTCAGTGAAGTGAGAGGTTACGCAATCTTGGAGAAATCTTTGATAAATCTTCTGTAATATCCAGCCAAACCCAAGAATTGGCGGATTTCTGTTGGTGTGCGGGGTGCAGGCCAGTTCTTGATCGAGTCAACCTTGGATAGATCAACATGAATTCCATCCTTGTTTACTACGTGGCCTAGAAATTGGACTTCGCGAAGCCAGAAGTCACATTTCGAAAACTTGGCATACAACTGCTCCTTTCGAAGAAGTTCCAGCATAAGTCGTAGATGCTGCTCGTGTTCCTCCTGACTCTTAGAATAGATCAGGATATCGTCGATGAACACAATAACGAACTTATCCAGGTAAGGCTTGCACACTCGGTTCATGAGATCCATGAAGACCGCTGGTGCATTCGTCAGCCCGAATGGCATAACCAGAAACTCGTAATGGCCGTAACGAGTTCTAAATGCTGTTTTGGAGACTTCCTCATCTCGGACCCTCAGCTGATGGTATCCCGATCTCAAGTCAATCTTGGAGTAATAGCTCGACCCTTGCAACTGGTCGAACAAGTCGTCAATACGTGGAAGAGGATAACGATTCTTCACAGTCACCTTGTTAAGCTCGCGATAGTCAATACACATTCTGAAAGTACCATCTTTCTTCTTTACGAACAAGACTGGAGCTCCCCAAGGCGAAGAGCTAGGACGTATAAAACCCTTTTCCAAGAGTTCTTGTAATTGCGTGGACAGTTCTTCAAGTTCTGATGGAGCTAGACGATAAGGTGCTCGAGCTACTGGTGCTGCCCTAGGAGCTAGTTCGATTTGAAACTCAACTTGACGATGAGGCGGAAGACCAGGTAATTCCTCAGGAAATACCTCGCGAAAGTCGCGTATAATAGGGATGTCTTCAATTCTCTTCTCTTCCGTTGATGTGTCAGTAACGAGTGCTAGAATGGCAGTGTAGCCCTTTCATAGACATTTCTGGGCCTTAAGGAAAGAGATAATGCCTACAACAGCACCACTCTTATCGCCCTGAATCACCAGAGGTTCTTCACCAGGACGAGGAATGCGGACGATTTTCTCCTTGCAAACAATCTCCGCTTGATGACGAGATAGCCAATCCATCCCAATAACGACGTCGAAACTACCAAGTGTGATAGGAATAAGATCGATAGAGAAAGTCTGACCAGCTAAGACGAGGTTACAACCTTTAACTACGTGTGTGGCTTCAAGACTTTTACCGTTAGCTAGTTCTACCGTGTGTTTGGTGTTCAAAAGTGTTGGAGTACGCTTAAGCATTTGGCTAACTTTTAGGGACACATAACTAGTATCGGCACCCGAATCGAATAAAACAGTAACAAAGAAGTCATCCAGAAGAAACTTACCCATCACAACGTTGGGATCGTTCCTTGCTTCTCCCTGACCAATCACGAACACCCGACCTTGGGCGCCATTGCCATTATTGTTACCTCCATCGTTGCCTCCGTTGTTGTTTCCATTGTGGTTCCCGTTTCTTTGGTTATTGTTCTGGTTCTGGTTCAGTTGGGGGCAGTTCCTCTTAAAGTGGCCTTCAGCGCCACACTGAAAGCATCCCTTATTGCCCTGCTGTTGCTGCTGCTGGTGGTTCTGTGGAGCTTGTTGTTGTTGTTGGCGATTTTGATTTGCTGGTCGGGCGCTCCTGCAATCCTTTGCTTCATGACCAAACTTGTTACACCTCAGGCAACGACCTTTGTTGCACTGCCCGCTGTGATGTTTGTTGCACCGGTTGCACTTGGGGTGGTTCCCTCGGTATCCACCCTGTCCTTGGTTACCAGAAGATTTCTGACCAGGACTCTGGTTGTCATCAGTCTTTCGCTGCTGAGACTGAACTGAAATAGAACCCTTTCCGGAGTTCCCATCCCATTTTCGCTTGTTGTCGGTAGGTGCATCAGAAGTAGCTATGGCACTGATACGTTTGGGTAGCCTGTTTTGCTCCACCGCCTGGTCGGTGAGACGATGAGCCAACAAGATAATTTGATGAATGGTACCCAGGTTGGCTGAAGTCACGTGACTTTGAATCTCTGGTACAAGGCCCTTGAGATATAGCTCAATTCGTTTAATAGGAGGGTCCACCACGGTTGGGCACAAGATGGCCAACTCATTTGATCTTTTAGTATACGCCTCAATCTCAGACCCCGTCATCTTCAGATTGTAAAATTCCACCTCTAGCTTGTGGATGTCATCCCGACTACAGTACTCCTCCTTGATCAGCTCTTTGAAACCATTCCAGGGTGTGGCATTAGCAACTGCCAGTCCTAGTAGTTGAACCTGTGCCTTCCACCATGTTAACGCAGCTCCTTCAAGTGTTCCGGAAGCATACTTCACCCTACGGTCTTCGGGGCATTCGCACATCTCGAAAACAGACTCAAGCTTTTCAAACCAGTGAAGAAGGCCCACTGCTCCTTCGGTGCCACTGAAAGTAGTAGGTCGGCAGTCCATGAACGTTTTGAATGTGCACATAGGAGGTTGAGCATGTTGACCTGTTGTGTGAGAATAATAGACAAGGTTAAGCACGAGGGTTGGTTTGTGAAGGTAGGATCTAAACGTCCTAAGTGAGTTGGTATAGCAGGTTATACCTCCTGCTGGGGTAGCCGCGAGTGCCTCAGCGACTCATTCGTTGATCAAAGCCGTCAACTGGGCTTGAGTGAGGTTGATACGTCCTCCGCGTCCGCTCATGATCTTCATAACGAAGCAACGTAAGTGAGAAAGGTGTCGCGAAAGTGCGTAAGTGTGGGACGATAGTAGAGCGTAAGCACACAAGGTTCAAATAGCAATTATCACATTATCCAATGCACAGTGAGAACTATCTAACCGACAATATAACATAAATCATACCACTTATGGTGTCGAGTCTTGCACGTGGAGCGAAGCGTCGTTGTGGATCGTTGAGCACTGTACAGGTTATAGTCTGGTTTTATAAAAAACTTTTCCCTTTTTAAAACCAAGTTCACTATAACCAATGGATCTGATACCAATCTGTCACACCCCCAAAATCCACCATGCGGAGTACCACCGCTTGGAGGCGTGACGTGACCAGGATCGAGCCACCAATCATATTGAACAACAAAATTAAGTAAATGAAACCAACTACAATACGATTGGTGACCTAAAGAAGGTGACCGATTTTAAGATAACAGCGGAAGCATAAAACGTAAGTTCAAAACATAAGTTCACAGTTCATATGTTTAAAGTCTCAAACGTAAATTCCATAGGTTTATAAAGTTCAATTATTAAGTATGGGATATAACAGCCCATATTCCACAACAACCTTCTCCTCGTGCAAGCTCCAAAAGCATCTAGCGACCTGTAAGGCATGTAACAACTAGTCAACAACAAAGTTGAGTGAGTTCACGTTTGGTTGTTTAGTTTTTAAGTTGTTTCTGAAAAACGTGGTTTGACTTTCGTTGGCTTAATTGCCGTGGGGGTTACCCCGTAGTTGAAAGTATGTTTAACCAGTTCCTTTTTCATTACCCAAACCATAACCATAATCAGTGGGGGCTTTCCCCGTGTGAACTACTAGACGGTATGATATCGACTACTACGAACAATAGTTGTGCCCTACATCAGTGTCTATCATCACTGACAGTTTGCCATAGTCCATTAGTACACGCCCGTCCGAACGGAACGGTGTGAGGTTTGTTAAACCTAATAGCGCTATTAACTAATGACCCGCTCGCCATTGGCCTCGGCAATTAAGACGATATAATGAAGAGGGACTTATTGATAGAGTTTTGTCTAGCTAGTTTTAAGGTTGTTGTCCTGCACCAGGAGGACGAACATACGTATTCTGCACCAGGAGAATTCATAGGATTAATAATGGCATCCTCTTTATGGAGGATGGCCGTACATATCTTCCCAAGGGGATATGTAGATTTAGTTTTAAATTCTTTAACCCATTCCCAAACCACCGGGAATCCCATGCCTTGTAGAAAGTGTGAACTCACCTCGGTTTGCTCGGTTAGATTCTCAAATATAGCTAACAGTCAAGGTCGGTCAATCACGTCCTAGTATGATTTACCAGTTAGTCATTTAGTGGCTTTCAAATAGAGCACAAAGTTCCTACACGTATCTATCACACAACATGCATCACTTTGACGGTTCATTCCCATGTATATTTCCCATCCATTCCCCACTCATAAACAAACATACGATAACGCACGTAACACATATAACATGTTAGATCATTCACAGATAGCATACTCGACATTTAGCCACGCAAATCACAACTTATGTCATTTCCGCATTAATATTCAAAACCGGGCTGTTTTCGGACATTTTAATAAAATAGTTAAATTATTCCAAAAATTCCCAAATTTTTACAGAATGTCTTAAACGTTCCAAATTTTATTGTGTAAAAATATCGGGGTCCGGTTCATTCCTAATATTTTATAAAAATTCATTTTCCGGACTGAACTCAGATTTATATTTTTCTGACCATAGTCCACGGGATAATTTATTTAAAATTCATCGAGCGTCCGATTTACAAAATTCCAGTGGGGTAATTACAAATACATCGGTGGTCATCTACAGTACAAGTTTCATGATCCAACTCTACACATAACCCAAGTTATGACAGAAAACAAAACACATATTTTCAGCAGAAAAATGCAGGTCTAGCTGCTGTTACGAAATGACGCTTTAAAAATAGTAAACGAAGTCCAAAAATTACGATTCCGATGCCATTAGAACCGTATTTCATAATAACACGTTTTAGACTCAAAATATCGTTTTTTCGTAGAGTTTATGACCTGTTTACAGCCAACTGAAGTTGGCTGTAAAACTTGGACAGATTCTGTTTTCATTCTTTAATCTTCTAAGACGCGTTTGATTGATTCCGTTAGCATGATTAGTGATCGTAACAACATCAAACATCAATATTAACCAGCAACACATCAGATAATCAACCAAGAATCATAAGAAAACAAGATCCAAGAGTTTTACACTAATATTTGCTCATTAACCACCATGTTCATCATTTTTAGTAGACTTTAAACTTTGATCTTATATGCTCATGATTTTTATCTGACAAATCTCTTATTAACCACTTTAGACAAGATCAATAGGGTGATTAGAAGCACTTACAACTTGCTCAAGGCTAGGGAAGAATCTAGGCGAAAAATGGGTGGTTAATAGCGTAGTGGTGAGGTCCTTGTGATTCCGCAAGCACCAAGCTTCCTCGTATGAACCCTTTAACACTTGTATGTATGTAGAATAGCTTGATCGAAACTTGAAAATGGTGAGGTGTTCTTAGGGGGGTTCGACCAAGAGTGTTAAGAGGAGGGAGAGATGGGAAAATTTTGTGTGGTGAAGTGAATGATAACTCTTGATCTCTTGGTGATTCATATAGACCATATTATGCTTTTGTTTAACAAATAAAGTGTCATCTAGATATGGAACATGGGCTTATTAAAATAATCAAAATTGTGGATGGTGTCCCCCTTGGGGAACCGAATTCGG
>JARYGA010001192.1:0-25962 GCA_030545235.1 Helianthus tuberosus
AGAGAGCCTCGAAAGGAGCCATGTTGATGCTGGAGTGATAACTGTTGTTGTAGGAGAATTTAATTAACGGAAGATGTGAATCCCAACTACCACCAAAATCGATCACATAAGCTCTATGCATATCCTCCAGAGTCTGGATTGTTCTTTCAGATTGACCATCCGTTTACGGATGATAAGCTGTGCTCAGATTAAGTTGGGTCCCCATAGCAGATTGCATGGTTCTCCAAAAATGAGAAGTGAAGCAAGCATCTCTGTTAGAAATGATGTTCAAAGGAACACCATGTCGAGCTACAATTTCATCCACATAGATTTTAGCAAGTTTGTCAGCAGAAAAATCCTCACGGATTGGCAAGAAATGTGCTGACTTAGTAAGACGATCAACAACTACCCAGATGGCATCATGACCTTTCTTTATGCGCAGGAGTTTGGTAACAAGATCCATAGCAATGTTTTCCCATTTCCAAACTGGGATCTCTGGTTGCTCCAATAAACCAGAAGGACGTTGATGTTCAGCCTTTACCTTAAGACAAGTAAGGCATTTTGATACATATAAGGCAATGACTTTCTTCATACCAGGCCACCAATAATGAGTACGAAGATCCTTATACATCTTATCTGAGCCAGGATGAATAGAATAGCGAGACTTATGGGCTTCATCCATAAGCAAGGTATGAAGATTATCTTGGCTTGGGACCCACAAACGGTCCATGAAGTAATACGATCCATTGTCTTTCAGTTCCAGATCAGGTGTTATGTGATAGGGAAATTCCTTATCCATCAAACCTTGGGAAACACAAGTGTGTTGAGCCTGAGAAATGCGGGCTTGGATATCGGATCGAGCTTGAATATCAGATTGAACACGAACACAATGAAGCTTAGTACGTTCCTTACGACTCAATGCATCGGCTACGACATTCGCCTTACCAGGATGGTAGCGAATTTCGCAGTCATAGTCGTTTAGGAGTTCAACCCAACGTCGTTGCCTCATATTGAGTTCTTTCTGATTGAAGATATGTTGAAGACTTTTGTGGTCCGTGAAAACCACACATTTTGTACCGTACAAATAGTGTCTCCAGATCTTAAGAGCGAAGACAACTGCACCCAACTCAAGATCATGAGTGGTGTAGTTCTTCTCATGTATCTTCAATTGTCTTGATGCGTAGGCTATGACTTTGTTCCTTTGCATCAGAACACAGCCAAGACCTAATTTAGATGCATAGCAATAAACGACGAAATCATCATTGCCCTCAGGCAAAGTCAGGACAGGTGCGTCACAAAGCTTTTGCTTCAACTTTTGAAAAGCTTCCTCTTGTTTGAATCCCCAATCAAAGGGTTTGTTCTTCTGAGTTAGAGCAGTTAGAGGAACTGCAATCTTCGAGAAGTTTTCAATGAAGCGGCGATAATAACCCGCTAGACCAAGAAAAGAACGAACTTCAGTAGGAGTAGAAGGTGTATCCCAATCCTTAATCGCACTGATCTTGGAGGGATCTACATGAATACCTTGTTCTTTGACAATATGCCCCAAAAATTGAACTTCTTTAAGCCAAAATTCGCACTTGGAGATTTTGGCAAAAAGTTTCTCTTTCTTTAGGAGTTCCAAAGTAAGACGAAGATGTTGCTCATGATCAGCTCGCGTCTTAGAGTATATCAAGATGTCATCAATAAAAACAATGACGAACTGATCCAAATAAGGCTTGCAAACCCTATTCATTAAGTCCATGAAAACAGCAGGAGCATTAGTCAAACCGAATGGCATGACTGTGAACTCATAATGCCCATAACGAGTGCGGAACGCTATCTTGGGAATGTCTTCTTCATGCACACGAAGTTGATGATATCTAGATCGCAGATCAATCTTTGAAAAATAAGAAGCGCCCTGTAACTGATCAAAGAGATCATCGATGCGAGGTAGGGGATATCGATTCTTGATGGTAAGCTTGTTAAGCTCACGATAATCGATACACATCCTAAAAGATCCATCCTTCTTCTTGACAAAAAGAACGGGAGCACCCCAAGGTGAAAAGCTAGGACGGATAAAACCTTTGTCAGAGAGCTCCTGAAGCTGCTTAGACAACTCTTGCATCTCAGACGGTGCAAGACGGTAGGGAGCTCTGGCAATGGGGTTTGCACCAGGTACGAGATCAATACGGAACTCGACTTGGCGTGCTGGGGGTAGACCAGGTAACTCTTCAGGGAATACTTCAGAATAATCCCGAACAACAGGAATATCTTGAATAGACTTACCTTCGCCCTTATCTGCTACAACATGTGCCAAAAAGGCAACATAGTTCTTTCGCAGATACTTCCGAGCTTTAAAACAAGACATGAGTTTCAGACCACCAGCAGGTTTCTCACCACGAACCTGTAGGATCTCGCCTGTCGAAAGTGGCACACGAACAATCTTCTCAAAACAAACTACCTCTGCGCGATGCTTGGCTAACCAATCCATACCCACAATAACGTCGAAGCTTCCAAGTTGCATAGGCGTGAGGTCAATAGGAAAAAGATGGTCGTTAAGGTTCAACTGGCAGTTGCGAAGAACAGAATCAAGAACAATGGGTTCACCACTAGCAACTTCTACTGTCAAGGGTTTTCCTAGTTTCGTTCTAGACACGTGAAGCAATGGCTCAAAAGATAATGCCACAAAACTCTTATCGGCACCCGAATCAAAAAGAACAGATGCAGGCTGATTATTAATAAAGAACTTACCATTCACCACTTCATTGTCTGCTTGTGCCTCTTGTGCATTCATGTTGAAGACTCGACCTCGAGCCTGAGCCTGATTCTGATTTGGATTAGCATTCACCAATCTTGGACACTGATTACGGTAGTGGGTCAGATCCCCATAATTGTAACAAGAACCTGGCGGGTAGTGTGGTCGTGCAGCTTGACCCTATTGCTGAGCAGGAGGCTGAGCAACTCGTTGAGCCGGGTTCTAAACTGCCTGATTCTGAGCAAAATGACAAACACCAGCAAGATGACCTGACTTCCCACAGTTAGTACAGAAACGGCATGGAAATTGCGGCTGATGGTAACTGTTGCATCTATTGCACAAAGGTGCATTTCCTGCATAAGGTTTCTTCGCTGGAGGCTGTGCGGGTTGGTTGGGAGCTGCCTGGTTAACTTGGGCAGTGACAGCAAAATTTTGGGAAGCCTTACGCTTCCTTGACCCCCTTGAGGAACCAGAATCCTTTCCCTTCTTGTTTTGACCTTTCTTGCTATCTTCTTTGTCAGACGCCTGCTTCTTACCCTTGCCACCCTTTTTGTGCAGCTTTCCCTTTCGAACCTGCGACTCAGTCAATGTCGCTGCTAACTCGATCGCCTGACGGAGTGTGGTAGGGTTACTACCAGTAATGATGTCTTGTACTGAGTCAGGTAGACCATCGATGTACCTTTCGATAGCCTTGTCGAGTAGGGTAACCATTTTTGGGCAAAGCAGACTCAACTCCTCAAACCTATAAGTATACACCTGGTGCTCACCACTATCTTGCTTCAAATCATCAAACTCTCTCTCCAAAGCTCGCAGTTCATGACGAGGACAGAACTCCCTCATCATAAGGGCCCTAAGTTCAGCCCATGTTTGCGCTAAAGCAACTTCAGCACCACGATCTCTCATAACCCCGTTCCACCATGTAAGAGCCCTCTTCTGAAACACACTCGAAGAAAACTCGACCTTGCGATTGTCAGGACACTGCACGTGTCGGAAAGTATTCTCAATGCTCTCGAACCATTGAAGAAGCCCAGTCGCTCCCTCAGAACCACTAAACTTGAATGGTTTAGCCGAGTTAAAATTCTTGAAATTGCATGGAGCATTGTTGTTGTTGTTGGCTTGGTTCCATTGAGCAAAGAGGTTTGGGAATGTAGCAGCCATTTGCTGCGCAATGATTTCTGCCAGTTCGGCAGTCGCTATCTGGTTTTCGCGTCGAGGAGGCATTCTAAAAGAGGAAAACATGAAAGGAAACGAGTGAGATGATTGGATGAAAAGAATGAGATGAAACAAAATCAACAAAAGCAAAGATGGTGGTCATTCGTCCGCATCACAAAGCAAACAAACGACACACCGTGACTAATCAAAGTAAATGGGTAAAAAATAATGTATCGCGAAGACATGCTCGCCTATAAGTGAACACTCACCCCAAGAGTTCCCAGGTAAGAGTGACTGGTCCAATTATGTGGATTTGTACGAACACTCTAGCCTTAGACAGAAAACCCAGGGTACAGGCATTCACTCTTCCAGTTTGCACGTGTTCACATTATTTAAAACCCAAAACCTTGACGAGATTTTGGAAATTCATAGGGGTTCAAAACCTTATAACAGAGGGTTCAAAACCTTGTAATAAATCATTTAAAAATAGATGATTGATTTTCAAAAATCATTTTGGAAAATTGGGTTCTTGTTTTGATAATCACCTAAGGATAGGTGATGTGCATGTTTTAAGATCTAAACACAAGATAACTTGTGTTAGGGTCCTAGAAAGGTTAGTCTAGGTCAAAGTATTACTAATAACCTAATTCCCTATAACCATTGGCTCTGATACCAACTCTTCTGTCACACCCCGACCACGTAAAACATCAAATCGTGGCGGAAACGTCGGGGAGTGTTGTAACAGAATTATTGTTTCACAACCATGGAAATTAAAGTTACGTTTTATTTATCAACAAGAGAGTTACATTGTCTTTAAACATGAAACAAAGAGTACATAACATAATTAAACTAAGTCTATCTTCGTTTTATGTTTCTAAGGCACAGGTCCGCCCTAATGTCACGATCATCATCCTAAGCGACAGCTCCTGAAAACACATATGAAAATAGGTACGTCAACATAAAAATGCATGTGAGATACATAGGTTTTGAAAAAAATAGGATTCATGACTTGGGTTTTAGAAGAAAGGTTTAATAAAAATTAGTCATGAATCTTGTTAAGTGTTTTCTTTTATAAATCATATGAAAACTCGATAAGAAATCAGATTATATAAAAGAAAGGTGTATGGTTAACGAAATAACCAGATAAAATGAGTTGTATAAAATAAACTGTTTTGTAAAACAATGTCTTGTGAAAAATAAGTTGTTTATGTAAAATGTAATATGTCAAATATTGAAATGATTTAAGTAACGTTACGACATGTAATATCATACAAGCACTTATATATAGGAAGTACCAGTGGCGTATCCACCATGCTTGTATCATATTACACACGCCTCGTTACTTAAATCATTTACCCAAACCAACCACCAATGTAAATTGTTCATGTATAAATCAATTGTCAAGTGTTATTGTGTAAACCATATCAAAATGTCCATGTCTAATGTAAATCACCAAATGTGTATATCAATGTCAAAATGTTTATGTTTAATGTAAATCATATAATGTGTATCCAAAAATATCATGTATGGCATGTGAAATATATCAACTAAACCATAGGTAAAATGCACAAAAACAGGGTATTGAATTAAACATAGTTTAAATCAAAGTTATGTTTTGTGGAACAAATGCATGCTATACTGATACAAACATCTATGCGGTATTGTTATAATGCATACATTCAAGCCTTGTGACTGTGGTGATAGACCTTTAAACAAATTAAAGATTCATCTGGGTTATGTTTATCGAATTCGGTCATTCCTTCCATCCCAACATACCTAGGATGTTAGGAACGGGAGTTGTCAATTCCTATGGTACCACTACCTACTAACGAATGGCGTGATCAATGTTAATGAATGTATATTGTCCCATTTGAACAAACCAAATGTCATACCAAAATGTAAGCATGTGATGAATAACAAATGTACTAAGTATGCAACCAATGGACATACATAGCATGTGATGTGATGTAAAATAATGCACTAAGTATGCACACAATGGACATACATAGCATAAAATGTAATGTAAAACGATGTACTAAGTATGCACACAATGGACATACATAGCATGAAACATAATGAAATCATGTACTATAAATGTACTAATGAACATAACAAGCATATGATATGAAAACATGAAAGGCACGAAAGTAACAAGTAGGCACATGTGTTTCATCCCAAAATGTTTGGAAAACAGTAACAGAGGGGTCTATGTACTCACTTGAGATTGCTTAGTAGTCCTGGAGTAACAACCAAACAATGCTAGAGATCACGGATATCCAACGGCACCTAATATAGGTAACTATGTTAATATACCGGACCTATAATCGGAGGATTGGATAGAATGAGGGTTCGTAAACCAAATGAGTATGGGAACTCATGTAATATGGTTTAACAAAGCCCACATACTAAAATGAAACCTAACCTAAGTGCTTACGACCCATTACGACCCGTTTAGGTAGCTTATGCTACTTTAACGCGTCGTTCTCGTAAAACGCGTTCGGAACGCCTAACTAGTCCTATGATAAGTAAAATATGCCTTAACATGTCTAATATTGTTACCAAATCAGTTTAGATACCAAAAGTTATGTTACATATGCATAAAATGAATTTTGGCGTTCAAAGGGCATTTTGGTAATTTACCTAAGGCATATATACTACCTATCATACAACTACTCAAACGATGTGACCATAAGGTATAACCTCGGAAGATTATTCCCTATACAACCATGGTCACCTAATGTGTTTGGTCGGATCCTAATGTGTCACACCCTGTCTTTTGCGGAAGCGTACGATGTGTGACTAGTTTGTTATCATTGCATTCAATCATAATAGACAACTACATGATCAAAACGATGTTCATCCATTCATGAAAATTTGTGTATTACAAATACTCGTTATTTAAGTTTTAAAAACACAACCTTCGTCTAGGTTACAATTCAACAAAAGTGGATGACATCTAAACTTTGAAGTCTACTTCTAGCTATGACACTTGCGCCCAAGATCCATCCTGTCACATGAAATACATGTAATTTTGGAAAACATCAACATAAAGTTGAGCGAGTTCATGTGTTTTTGTATTTCACGTTTGTATACTTTGTATGAAAACATAGTGTGTGTCATGTATAATTCAAGTTTTCATATATAAATCAAGTATTCATGTGTACACCACGTACTCATGTATAATCCAAGTTTTTCTTGAGTACCCCACGTACTCAAGTATAATTCCCGTTTTCTTGAGTACCCCACGTACCCAAGTATCATTCAAGTTTTCTTGAGTACCCCACATATTAAATGATTGTTTATACAAGGACATTAAGGCACGTGAGGACATAGGGAGCATTAGTATATTCTCCTTCAAGGCATGTGAGGATATAGGGAGCATTAGTGTTTTCTCCCTCAAGGCATGTGAGAGCTTAGGGAGCATTAGTATTTTCTCCTTTAACTGTGTCGATTACCCTCGACTGTGTCAATTTCCCTTGACTGTGTCGATTAACCTCGACTGCGTCGATTAACCTCGACTGTGTCGATTTCCCTCGACTGGGACACCGAAGCACTCAAGAGGTCACATAAGGACCATGAGTGGGGCTCGGCCGTACCCGTTAGATCTAACCCTCGTCCCTAATTACGTATTAATGGCATCTCAATATCTAGTTTAAGCTCACATGATCTAGCGTTTTCTAGGCATTTCTTAAAGCACATCATATTGCACTCACCAAGAGTGCTTCTCGTATTTTTTTGTATTCTCAAATCATATTGCACTCGGTACTCGTTCTCACCGAGAGTGCTTCTCGTATTTTTACCATTTGTAAAAATAGTAATATGTGTAACATGTATTTCACCCCCGAGAGTTATAAAACCAAAAAACAGTTAAAGAAAAGGGGGAGCATGAACTCACAACTTTGCGTTCCTTGCGTCGTAAACTTCACCGGATTTTGCTCATAGAGCGTCGTGACCTAAACGTGTTTTATTATCGTTAGTCACTAGACTTGTAACGCACAAGTACAAGTCACTATCTTTTATGTATGTATTTTTGTGTTAAAAATAATTTATATTTTTAACTAAGTGACTTTCTTATATCATTTTCTTTAACATATAACACGTTAGATCGTTCTCAAATAACCTACCCGACATTTAGACACGCAAATTACTACTTATGCCGTTTCAGCTTTAATATATATGAACTGGGCTGTTTTCGGACATTTAAATAAAATGGTTAACTTATTCCAAAAATTCCCAAACTTTTACAGAACGTCTTAAACGATCCAAAAATTATTGTGTAAAAATATCGGGGTCCAGTTCATTACCAATATTTTATAAGAATTTATTTTCCGGACTGCAATCAGATTTGTCGCTTTCTGATTGCAGTTTACGAAATAATTCATTAAAAATTCATTGTGAGTCTGATTTATGAAATTCCAGTGGGAGAATTACAAATACATCAGTGGTCAACTATGGTATAAATTTCGTGATCAGACTCCACATAGAATACAAGTTATGACAGAAAACAGGACGCACATTTTCAGCAGCAAAAATGCAGCTCTAGCTGCTGTTACGAAAAGACACTTTAAAAATAGTAAACGGAGTCCAAAAATTATGATTCCGGTTCCATTAGAACCGTATTTCATAATACATGAATCTAGACTTTAGAAAATACATTTTTTGTTTTTTTAAGGTCCTGTTACAGCCAGTTAAAGTCGGCTGAAAATACAACTCAGCATGTTGTTTTTAGTTTAAAGGTTACTAAAACGCACACATACGATCACCATTTGTCCTAATAACGATTTATATCGTAACATATATTATTTACAGCAGATTAGTGTTTGTATTACTCAGATTTATCATGTTTTACACATATATCTTCTCTTTATCCACCTTTTAACACATCATGTTCAACATTTGTTCATGATCTTTAAAGTTTCTTAACTTTTATCATTCTTATCATCTATTAACCACCAAAATAACAAGTAAAATACAAGGATCTAAGTGCTTACCACTAGCACAAGGCTAGGGGAGTTCAAGAGTAGAAAAGTGGTGGATAAAAGAGGATGAGAGAGGTCCTTCAAGTTCCGTTGCTTCCAACCTTCCTAATTAGACTCCATACACCTTAGGATATGCTTAGAACTCTTGGGAATGGATTGAAAATGGATGTGTGAGTGTGGGTGTTTGGAACCGAGAATGGGGAGAAGAAGAAGAAGAAGAAGGCATATGAGTGGTGAAGATGGTGGAATGACATGAAGGTTATGTCTTGTGGGTTTAAATAAAATACTTCCAACATGTTGTTATCTAATGGTTTTAGTGTTTCATGGACCACCAACATGAGTTAATATAATAATCAAAGAAACCCTATGTGGGGAACATGTCCCCTAACCGGCCATCAAGTGGGGGGGGGGGGTATTAGTTGAGTCTCAATGGATGGTTACTAATTTAGTTACACATTCTAGTTACTTGCTAAGTGTTTAGTTGGTGCTTTGTGAGTGTTATCAATTGTATAGTGTGTTAGGGTGTTCGGGGACCCTAACTAGCTTAGAAAAATAAAAACATTGCTTCTAGCAATATTTTTGTGTTCCGGGTAAAGTCCGGTTGTTTGGTTAAATACTGGTTCGTTTAAGTGCTTAATTGCACCGTTTAGTGTCTTTCAAGTATCTTTTGTGACACTTTCAATTCCCGACACTTAGGGAAGTATTCTGGATGATAAATCATCATTTCTGCATAATATTACAGTGTCATATTGCTGATTATAGCTGAATTTAAATAAATTATGCGCTTAAAGTGCGTCTCGGGTGCTATTTGTGCGTAATTTAGCTTCCGGAATACCTATATTAAAACCCTACACCTAGGCTCCAATTCTAATGTCTGACTGCTTTCTGCAGTTCTGTTGACACGATGTGTCTTACCAGTGAGTTTACTAATATTTTTGACGCAACGCTATCATAACGTAATTCTTGTAGCATATATCATGCATGAATTCACTTGTATGGAATTCAGAAATTTATTTGTCTGGTTAACCAGATCATGCACAGTCATTTAAGCACAAATTACTGTTCATTTCGTGTACGAAATGTACGGAAAAGTGACGGTTGTCACATAATGATCGACCGTTCGAAAGTATAAGCGATTGTTTAGATCGCTTACCTTACGACCCTATATAAGCACTAAACTAAAAGTGACGAGCTAAGCATGTTAAAACATGCTTAACTAAGTTTAGAAAACAGGTTTGGTATCATAACAAACGGTTTTCATACCTAAGAGTAGTTTGGTTACAAAATACGCAAGAATGCGCATTTTGGCCGAAACTACGACTCGTCACTGAGCCTAGATAACGTGGTAATCAGTAGGTATAGTCACTAAGGACTATAACCATCGTGATTACACTCACGTTATGAAGTTCAAACGAACTTCGCATTGACCATAAACTGGTCAACGCAGAAAGTCAAACAAAGTTTGACTTTTAACGCTAAAAGAATAAAAAGAATGAAGGAACACTTACAAAGGGTCCCCGAAAGCTTTGATTTCTCAAGTATTCTCAGGTATGAAGTGGTTTCACTTCAACTTAGAGAACTCTCAAGAATTCAAGTGGGTTTTGCAAGCGAATCAAAGGGGTATTTATAGGATTCTTGGAACCGTTAGGATCGTTTATCGAATAACGTGCTTTGATCTTGTCCCTACACTTGTTGCAACCTTGTGGTAACTCAAAATGGCCCCTCATGACCAGGAAAGGGCAAGTGTGGGTGAGTTTTGAGTGGTTAACAGCTGTAATCAGCTGTTAAAACTGATTATTCTGATCTGGGAGCCTGACGCGGGCCGTGTAAGGTGTCACCCAGGGCTTACGCGGGCCGCCTGGTCCTTCTGATCAGAAACAAACTTTGCAAAATGACAGTTTTGGTCCCTGTTATGCATTAAAGCCATTTCCGACATGTTTAAGGCCCGTGAAGCCAACTTTAAGGCCCTAAAATGATGCCTAAACATTGTGGACATGAAACATGCTCCAAAATATGTCGGATGTTGGTTCGTTTGGTCGTACGATCGCGATGTTCGGTTAATTACGACGGAATGCGCATAAGCGCGAAAAACGATCCAAATTGCGTGACGAATGGATTTTTCTCATGCCAAACACTAAAATAAAATATTTTAGTGCTTACATAATATTTTAGTGCTTACAAACTTGTGCACTTTTTGACGCTTTTAGTCCCTGAATGACCCAAAAGTTTATTTTAGCACACCGAACCCCTTAAAGCCTATTTTCTAAGCTATGTAAAGGATATTTAAGGTATGTTTAACTTATGGTCATGTTCCGGAATGTTCGTTACAGTTCAAATTGGCATTCTTTTGCAGTTTGTCAAGTTTAGTCCCTGTAAGCGAATTAACTTGTTTTTGCCATACCAAAGCCTTCAAAACTTATTTCTAAGTTATGTAAAGGTTATTTAAGGTATGTTTAGCATATGTTGATGTTCCGGAGTATTTTGTCGCATTAGACTGATTACATTTACGCACCAGTTTGCGTATAACTCTCCAGAAAGCGATGTAGAGTTTGAAATTGAATAAAAGTCAAAACATGAAAAATGTCAAACATAACCAAACAAACATTGGGATCAAATAACATTGTTTTATTGATAACTGAACTGTTCACAATGATTACAAGCACAGATGTTACAATTTGGCAGTCCTTCCAAGAAGCCTTTGGTTCTCAGTTGAATCTGAGTACTGCATTCCATCAGCAGACAGATGGCCAGAGCGAGCGAATGATACAAACATTGGAAGATATGTTACGAGCTTGCGTGATGGATTTGGGCGGTAGTTGGGACGCTCACTTACCCTTGGTAGAATTCTCGTATAACAACAGCTACCATACGAGTATCCAAGCTGCACCATTTGAAGCCCTCTATGGACGCAAGTGTCGATCCCCGTTATGCTGGGCAGACGCGGGGGATAGGCAGCTTGTGGGTCCGGAATTGGTTCAAGAGACTACTGATAAGATTACACAGATCCGAGAGCGCATAAAGGCGGCTCGTGATCGACAAAAGAGTTACGCGGACCGAAGAAGGAAACCTCTGGAATTTGAGGTAGGAGATATGGTTTTGTTAAAGGTTTCACCCTGGAAGGGTGTAGCACGCTTCGGGAAGCGTGGGAACCTGAACCCGAGATACGTTGGACCATTCAAAATCCTAGAAAGGATTGGTCTTGTAGCTTACAAGTTGGATCTACCCGCAGAACTGAATGGCACTCATGATACATTTCATGTATCTAACCTGAAAAAGAGTCCAACTCAAGAAACAATTGTCATACCTGCCGACGAAGTCCATATTGACGACACACTCCATTTTATTGAAGAACCTGTTGAGGTTACTGACTGGAAAGTTAACAAGACGCGACGGAGTAGTGTCAAACTCGTCAAGGTTCATTGGAACGCACAACACGGCCCAGAATTCACTTGGGAGCGTGAGGATCGTATGAAGGAAAAATACCCACATTTGTTCCCTAAGACCCCTGCAACTAGAAGCAGAACTTAAATTTCGGGATGAAATTTTCTTAACTGGGGGAGAATGTGACAACCCTAATTAAACCAGGTATCCGTACAATTAATTAATTATAATTTAGTGCTTAATGACTGTGCTAAATTACTTAATTGCTTTCTGATTACTGCATCATACTTACATGTGCATCACATATTACATAATGTCACATCATTATCACAGAAAACTTTATTGACATACATGATACACAAAGCACAGTTAGCACAGTTAACGGATAGAACGGGAATATGCTGACAGGGTTCAGTAAATAGACAGACAGTGTTTTGAGACCCAGTATGGGCCAGGGACAAGATACTACACTAGCATGGTGTGTAGGGAAGTGAGGACCATAGAACTGTGTCACGATGTGATAGTTTGAGTGCCAGAAAGTGCCTAAAACTCACTTTAAATGCAGAATTCTGCATTTTTCAGCAAAATTCAGCTTTTTAACATACTAGTATTATGCAGAAAATTGACTAAATGGTCCTGAATGCTTTCCTAGGTATTGGGAATTCATAGTGACACAAAAAGTTACATAAAAGACGCTATACGGTATAACTTAGCACTTTAACGAACCGGTATCTAACCGAACAACCGGACATTACCCGGAACATCAAAATTTTGCCAGATACATTGTTTAATTATTTCTTGGCTAGTTATGGTCCCCGAATACCCCAACACACTATATAACATCTCATACACATAAAATACTAGATATTACACTTAACCTCCAACCATTTACCTACTTACCCTCAAATTTTACAATTAACCCCCCCCCCCTAATCATAATTTACGGCCCCAAGTGGGGGACCCCAACACCTTACTTACTAGATTTCATTTCTATATTTTATTGTGATTTTGCTTGATGGAGTGAACAAAATATTGAAATGGAAGATTATTACATATCTTCAAAAAAATTGTATGGTTCATAGGATTTCAAGATCATTACATATCTTCACAATCTTCACACCATCTCCCTCAACCTCTCTCTCTCCCTCTCGGCCTTGTTTGTGCCGCCACCACCACCACCATACAACCACCATATTCATCTATCACTCATTCCATTTCAAACCCATTTCTAAATACTAGAAGGTGTTACATGGAGCTTGAAGATCTTGAAGAATCCTTCTCATTTGCTTTCATCATCCATCTTTGTCATGTTTTTCTCTAGTGATCTTCCCTAGCCTTTGAGCTAGTTGTAAGCTTCTTGCTACTAGTTTTTATTTCTTATTTTGTTTGTTAAAAAGATGTACATTGTTATGAATCACAAGAACACTAAAAGAACATAGACAAGAATCATAAACATGAAGCTTAAAAATGATGAAATCTTGTTGGATTAATGTTGTTAAATACATGCATGGCACTTGATTGTTATTTACTTGAATTTATTATGTTGATCATCATAAGGAGCTTGCTAGATTGTGATTAAATACATGATTTAGCAAGTTAGAGGATGATTATGTGGTGACATAAGAAGATCATCCTCACTTATGAACATGAACTTGAAAATAAAATTATTCCTTGAAAATTGATAAATAAAGTGAGCTAGTAATTTTATGAAGCTAAGATTTATGAATAATTTTCCAAGAAAATAAAGTTCAAAATATGATTTTAGTAAGAACTTGATTCTTACATAAATGTACATTATTTTTGGTGATAAAATAAGTGTGAGAACACTTTATTTACATGAAGAGTTCAAAAGAATACTTTTTGTAGAATATGTTTACAAGTTGTAAACATCTAAAATTTTCAAGAAGGAAGTTTATTAAGAAATAAACACACTTTAAGGGGTAATTAAGTCTACTAAACATGTTACCAAGTTACTACGAGTTTTTGTGAAAGTCCATGTTCATGTTGTTATATATATTGTATAATTTTTGCACTTGGGAAGTGTAGTTTGATTATTGATTGTTGGGTTGATTTTTGAAAAAGAAAATGATATGCTTATATAGCATGGACACCTCCGTTTTTAGGGGAAACTATGGCGAAATTTTCTAAAAATATAAACACTTAGAAAAATATTTTCTAACAAGTATTTACAAGTATATTTTGATCATAAGTCTTTGATATAAACCTTGCCATAATTTTTGTAACAAAAATACAAATATTGGAGGTTGTGTTTATAAATAAAAATGGGTAAACATATATATTTAGAATATATATACATATTAAGACACTTGTGTGATTATTTGCATACTCGGTGAAATGGTTATATTATATAACTTAACAAAGTACCGTGAAATTTATTATCCAAAAGCAATACCGTTACTTATATATTTTTGGTATATATTATTTTTGGACAAGATGAAAATATATTATTCTTTTTTTTTTTGGGAAATAAAAATATATTTTCATAGTATATTTAGAAGATATATGATTTTTGGGAAAAATATATATTTTCGGGACAATACATTATTTTGGGACAAATGAGTTTATAAATATATTTTCTAAAGTGAGACTTGGGAATATATTATTTCGGAAACTACAATTACAATAATACGAAGATACATGTATAAAATACCCCATCCTTGGGAAGGAAAATACGAAGTTAAATACTTGAGAAATATTTATACAGAAATATTGTTTAAAAAATTATTCCAAAACTAAATATAATTTAAGTTGAAATATTAATTATTTTGACAAATAATTATAACTCGTAATAATATAAGAAACATAACTCAAAACATTAATACTAAGCAAGGACGGCCCGTTCGTCTAATAGACGTTAGTACACTGTAGGTAGTCGTGTTTGCTGACAGAGTTTGGGTTACGAGCTGAGGACGCAATACAGTGAGTTCATGTCCCCCTTTTCTTTTACTATTTTCAGTTTTATACGTCGGGGGTGGAATACATGTTACAATCATTACAAACATTTTTATACATGGTATGGTTAGCCTAAGGAGGGTTTACTACTAGATCATGTGAAGGGTGGGCACAACACTTAAGGCCATTAATCCTCGTCGTAGGACCGAGGGACATGAGTGATAGATCTATTTGGGTGTAGCGAGCCCACACCCATGACGCCGGGGCGGCCCATAGAGGTGACTATGTCTTCCAGCCGGAAGCCCGGTACAAATTTGCTAGGTTTGAGTTTTCCTGCACCTTTTCACACATACCATTGGCTTTGCAACCCATTGGTGATCTCTTTTTCCTTATTGCTACATACCAGGGACATTTATACATACAAGACATATTTCAAAGGTTTATACACATAGACATACACATGAACTCGCTCAACTTTTTGTTGATATTTTTAAACTACATGTATTTCAGGAAACTAGTGGATCTAGAAGGGTATGCATGTGTCGTCAAGCTGCGTTTGAATAAAAGATGTTATCCATGGTTGTCGAGCTTAGGGGGTGTATCCTAATCCTGGACGGGATACACGTCTCTAAACTCAGGTTTTATTTAAAATCGTTTGTGGAGTCTTTATGAACTCGTTTAAACACGTCATGGGTTGTAACTTAATTTGGTATCGATGTTTTCAAACAATGGTATTGTGGTAGTTTCTAAACTTTATTAATGGATAAACATCTCGTGTCTTTATCATATAGCATTGTTATGATTGTTGCTATGGTATTAAGAAGTCACACCAAATAACCACGCTTCCGCAAAAGTCAGGGTGTGACACATTCTAGATCGGAACATATCCTAAGTGCTTTTGACCCGTTATGACCCATTAAGGTAGCTTACGCTACTTTAACGTGTCGTTCGCGCAAAGCGCGTTCGAGACGTCTAACTAGTCCTATGACAAGTATTATATGCCTAAACATGTTTAAATATGTTGCATAATCAGTTAAGTGACAAAAGTTTAAGTTACATATGCTTAAAATCCAATTATGCATGAAAAGGGCATTTTGGTCTTTTTCCTAAGGCATATAAACTACCTATCATACAACTACTTAAACTAGGTGACCATAAGGTATAACCTCGGAAGGTTATTCCCTATGCAACTATGGTCACTAAACTTGCTTGGTCGGATCCTAATGATCGACCAAACGGGTCGAGTTCGAAAGTCTAAGCGGTGGTTTAGACCGCTTGACTTACGACTCTAAACAAGCACTAAACTAAAAGTGACGAGCTAAACATGTTAAAACATGTTTAACTAAGTTAGAAAACAGGTTTTGATATCAAAACAAAGTGTTTTGATACCCAAGAGTAGTTTGGTTGCAAAATACGCATAAATACGCATTTTGACCGAAACTACGACTCGTCACTACGCCTAGTCAACGTGGTAATCAGTAGGTATAGTCACAAGGGACTATAACCATCGTGATTACGCTCACGTTGCAAAGTTCAAAAGAACTTTGTGTTGACCAAAGACTGGCCAAAGCAGAAAGTCAAACACTGTTTGACTTTCACGCTCGAAAAGCAATAAAAGAACGAAAGAAGCTTACAAAGGGTCCAAGCTAGGGAGAACTTGATCTATAACACTCAGGTATGAACCAAAGGCTTCAACTTAGAGCATTAATCAGATCAAGTGTGCAGAAAATGGAATGAGGGATTGGGTATTTATAGTTTTCGGTAAACCGTTAGGATCATTTCTTGCTAAAGAGGGATCAATCTTGGCCATCCAAGTGGGCATATGGTTTTTAAATACCATGGGACATGAATTACCATCAAAATTCAGCAGATGGTATCCCAAATCAGGTGTTAAAACCATCAAAAACAAGCTCCAAGTCCAGATTCAATGTTTCTGACCTGGGATGCTGTCGCACCCCGCGTAAGATAGAGAGCAGGCTTACGCGCCCCGCCTGGTATCTTTGTCAGAATTACACTTTTGGTCCCTGCAGCCTAGAAACTTGGTTTTTGATGCATTTTCGACACGTTTAAGCCCCGTTAACCCCATTTCAAGGCTCTAATATGATGTTAAAGTATAGGGAACTTAAAATATGCTCAAAAACATCTCGGATGTCAGTTTTTTTGGTCGTACGGTTGCGTTGTTCGGTTAATTACGACGGAAGTCGTAACGAACGCAAAAACGATCCAAATTAAGCGACGAATGGAATTTTATCATGCCAATCACTAAAATAAAATATTTTAATGATTACATAAATTTTTGGGTGTCCGGATATATTCAGAACGTAAGATATGCGCGAAATTGCAAACTTATGCACTTTTTGACGCTTTTAGTCCCTATTTATCAAATAAGTTTATTTTAGCATACCGAACCCCTCAAAGCCTATTTCTAAGCTATGTAAAGGATATTTAGGGTATGTTTAACTTATGATCAAGTTCTGGAATGTTCGTTACCATAGGAATCGGTATAGTTTCGCATTTTGACACAAATAGTCCCTGCGATCGAACAAACTTGTTTTCAACACACCAAACCATCCAAAACTTATTTCTAAGTTATGTGAAGGCTATTTAAGGTATGTTAAGCCTATGTCATGTTAAACTGATTACGTTCGCGCATCAGTTTGCGTATAACTTCCCAGAAAGCGATTTAAAGCTTGAAATCAGAATTGAATCAAATCGTAAAATCATCAAACACAAAAACACACATAATAACACCAAAACACGTTTTTTTATTGATAATTAACATTGTTTTACATTATACATCGATTACAAAGCACAGTTGTCACAGATAACGCCACGATATGTAATATAATAAAAGCACTTATATATAGGAAGTACCAGCGGCATATCCACCATGCTTATATTACATTACACACGTCTCATTATTTAAATCACTTACCATAAACCATTAAATGAAATGTCTTATTTAAACCAATGTTTTAATAATCAAAGGTCATGTTAATGAATGTATCATTTTCGAGTTCAACGCACCGAAATGTATTAAACATACTACCGGTAAGCGTGATCAATGTTAAAGAATGTATCATTGTCGAGTTCAACGCACCGAAATGTATTAAACTATGTAAGAAAGTCGTGAAAATATCTTAAAAACCATGTACTAGGTATGTTAGGTCAACATACGAAGCAAATGTCAATGAAATCAATGTGCTAGGCATGCTAGGTCAACATACGAAGCAAAAGTATCTTTAAAATCAATGTGCTAGGCATGCTAGGTCAGCATACGAAGCAAAAGTATCTTTGGAATCAATGTGCTAGGCATGCTAGGTCAATATATGAAGCAAATGCAATTGAAATCATATATTATATGTACTATGTAATCAAAGCATGTATAATGTCATGAAAATAAGAAAGCAGTAGTAGTAGTAGTAGGCACATATGTTTCACCCCAAAATATTTGCAAAAGTAAAAGAGGGGAACTATGTACTCACTTGGGATTGCGTAATAGTCTTGTATGAAATTGTAAACAAAGCTCAAGAGATCAAGGAATCAAGTGTGTCCTAACATCGGATAACTATGTTAATAAGTCGGGACATTAATCGGTGGATTGGATAGAAGGAAGTTTTATAAATCAAATGAGTGTTGGAACTCATATGGCATGATTTAATAAACTTAATATTCTGATTTGAAAGTGATCCTAAGTGCTTTTGACCCGTTATGACCTGTTAAGGTAGTTAATGCTACTTTAACCTGTCATTTACGTAAATGCGTGTTCGAATGGTTAAACATGTCCTATGATAAGTCTTAAATGCCCAAACATGTTTGAAAATGTTATAACATCAGTTTATATGTGAAAATTTTGATTACATATGCTTAAAATGGATATATGCGCAAAAAGGGCATTTTGGTCATTTTTAATGAACATAAGAACGACTTATCATATAACTAACCAAACAACATGACCATAAGGTATAACTTCAGTAGTTTATTTCCTATACAACTATGGCCACAAATATGTGTTTGGTCGGATCCTAAGATCGACCAAACAGGTCGGATTCGAAAGTCAAAGCGGTGGTCAAGACCGCTCGACTTACGACCCTAAATAAGCACTAAACTAGAAGTGACGAGTTAAACATGTCAAAACATATTTAACTAAGTTTCAAAACTGATTTGGTATCAAAACTTAGTGTTTTGATACCCAAAAATAGTTCTGTCATAAAATGCACATAATGTGCATCTTTGACCGAAACTTTAACTCATCACTTCGACTAGTAAATGTGGTAATCAGTAGGTATAATCGCAAGGGATTATAACCTTCGTGATTACGATCACGTTGCAAAGTTCAATTGAACTTTGACTTGACCAATTATGGTCAGAATCGAAAGTCAAATGTTTGACTTTTAGCTCAAAATAAGCTAAAATAATGAACAAGACTAGGATGAAAACTTACTTGTGTTAAGGAACACTTTAAGATCTCTGGTAGGAGGCCTCCAATGGATGGAAGCAAGCTCCAAGTAAGTGGGAGAAGAATTGTATGAAAATGAGCAAAGGATGGGAAGGGATGGCTTGCTATTTATACTAGTCTTGGAGTTGTAGGATCATGACATGTGTTCAAGGTGTTTGCAAGGATTGAACATGATAAAAAAAAGTGTCTAGATCAGATCTAATGCTTGGTGAACACACATCTTGGGCTCCAAGCATATTAAAATAAAAAAAACAAATCAATTGTGCAACCAGCTGTTGCTAGAAATCAACTTTCTGCCCAGATGGAGGTTTGGCGTGGCGCGATCAGAAAGGTTCCCAGCCGTCGCGTGATGCCGCCACTCACATGAAGTTTCGAAAGTTGGCAGAAATAGTCTCTGCACATGATTTGATGGTTTTTGACGGTTTTAACCCCCTTTAACCCAAATTTTAGGCTTTATAAGGACATCAAAGCATATGTGACTCGGATGCCCGGAAATTTCGTGAATGTCAATTTGTTCGGTTGTACAGTCGCGTTTTACGCTCAATTACGACGAACGCTTTAACAAACACGAAAACGACCGAAATTACGATTCGTTGAATAGTTTTCATTCTTATCAATAAAATACAAGATTTTATTGATTCTAAGAATTTTTGGAGGTGCGTATATGTTCCGTATTAAGAAATAGGAGAATCGGCAGACTTTCGCAGTTTGTCGCAAATAGTCCCTGAGCTTGAATAAACATGTTTTTGGCATACCGAACCCCTCAAAACTTATTTCTAAGTTATGTAAAGGGTATTTAGGGTATGTTTAACTTATGTCATTATTCCGGAGTGTACGTCGCATTAAACTGATTACGTTTGCGTAATAGTTTACGATTGCACTACCAGAAAAGGTTTAAGAGCTCGAAATTGAACAAGGATTGAAAACGTGCAAATATCATAGTTAATTATAAAATCTTGGAATCAAAACTCAATGTTTTATTGATAATGAAATTGTTCGAAATCATACAATGATTAAAAGACACAAATGTCACAACAATGTCTTGCGTAAACAAAATGTCATGTGTAAAACAATGTCTTGGGTAAACCAAAATTGTCATGTATAAACCGATGTCTTGTATAAAACAATGTTATGGAATGAACAAGAGTATTGTTTAATCAAAGGTTTTGTTTTATAAACCATTGCTTTTATTGTGTAAACATATACATGAATTGTTGGCGAATACATTCAAGCCTTGTCAACTATCGGGTAAACCCTTATCAGATCAAAGGTTTATCAATGTTCATCGGATTCTGTCATTCGCCAATGGATACTTCCATGTAAAACTAGGAAGCGGGAATGGGGTTGTCAAGCCTATGGTAAATGATAACATACTACCGGTCGGCAGGTTTAATGTTAATGAATGTATCTTTGTATATTCAACGCAACAATATCTCTTGAACAATGTAAGCGTGTCATGAAAATGTTTTGAAACCATGTACTAAGTATGCTAGGTCAATATACGAAGCAAAATGTCTTTGAAATTAATGTGCTAGGTATGCTAGGTCAACTTACGAAGCAAAATGTCTTTAAAAACCATGTGCTGGGTATGTTAGGTCAACATATAAAGCAAAATGCATTTGAAATCATGTACTATATGTACTATGTAAACAAAGCATGTATAATGTCATGAAAACAAGAAAGTAACAATAGGCACATATGAATCACCCCAAAGCATTTGAAAGCATAAAAGAGGGGACTATGTACTCACTTGGGATTGCGTATAAATCTTGTCTAAAAGATTCAAACAAAGCTCAAAGAAGCAAGGATTCAAGTATATCCTAATATCGGATAACTATGTTAATAAGTCGGGACTTTAATCGGCGGATCGGATAGAATGAAGTTTTATAAATGAAATGAGTGTTGGAACTCATATGGTATGATTTTATAAAGTTAACATTCTGATTTGAATGTGATCCTAAGTGCTTTTGACCTGTTGTGACTCGTTAAAGTAGTTTACGCTACTTTAGCGTGTCATTTGCGTAAAAGTATGTTCGGATGGTCAAACAAGTCCTATGATAAGTCTTAAATGTCCCAACATGTTTGAAAATGTTATAACATCAGTTTATATGTCAAAAATATGGTTACAAATGCTTAAAATGAATTTATGTGCAAAAAGGGCATTTTGGTCAATTTTAAAGAACATAAGAATGACTTATCATAATACTAACCAAACGACGTGACCATAAGGTATAACCTTAGTAGGTTATTCCCTATGCAACTATGGTCACAATTATGTGTTTGGTCGGATCCTAAGATCGACCAAACAGGTTAGATTCAAAAGTCAAAGCGGTGGTCAAGACCGCTCGACTTACGACCCTAAATAAGCACTAAACTAAAATTGACGAGTTAGACATGTCAAAGCATGTCTAACTAAGTTATAAAACTAATTTGGTATCAAAACTTGGTGTTTTGATACCTAAAAATGGTTTCGTCGTAAAATGCATATAATGTGCATCTTTGACCGAAACTTTGACTCGTCACTTCGACTAGAAAACTTGGTAATCAGAAGGTGCAATCGCAAGGGATTATAACCTTCGTGATTACGATCACGTTGCAAAGTTCAATTGAACTTTGACTTGACCAATTATGGTTAGAACTGAAAGTCAAACAGAAAGTCAATTGTTTGACTTTTAGCTCGAAAATAACTAAAATAATGAACAAGACTAGGAAAGAACACTTACTTATGTTCTAGGATGGCAAGAATACTCAGTAGGAGGCCTCTAAAGGGAAGCAATCTCCAATTCAGAGCAGATTAGAAGAAGAAGAAGGAGGAATGAGCAAAGAACTTGGTGAAATTCCTTGCTATTTATAGCAATTTGGAGTGAATATGATCACGCTAAGTGTCCATGTAGGTGGCACACATCAATGGTAGCTTAAACACATGTCAATTGCAGGTTTAAACTTGGGGAAAATGAAAACTTGGGCTTGAAACAAAAGAAACCATGAGCTGGAATCAATTATCTGCATCTGATAGGGTTTGGCTACCCGCGACGGATTTAGCTTATTCCTCCACGCCCCTCCATACCGTCAGTTTGATTTTCAAACTTTCAATAGTTGGCAGATTTGCCCCTGGACTTGTTTTGTCGCGTTTTGTCACTTCTAACACACGTTAACCTAATTTTTAGGCTCTATAAGGATGTTAAAGCATATGTGACTCTAATTATGCCCAAAAATGTCATTGATGTTGGTTTATTTGGTCTTACGGTTGCATTTTTCGCTTAATTACAATGAACGCTATAACGAACACGAAAACGACCGAAGTTTCGCAACGTGTGAGTGCATAATGTCTATCACTTCCGTCAATCACGTATCCTAGCAAGAATTTGAATAAAACAAGGTTTTAAAAGGTTAAATATAGGAGAATGGCATAATGGTAAATAGGGAGTCTTTCCTTAATGAGAGCCCTATAAATAGGAGTGTTTTAGTTCATTTTATAACTTTTGCAACTTTTGGTACATTAGCGAAGATCTAGAGAGAGAAAGTACTACAAGGTGATTCAAGGTTTTGTACTTTGTCAAATCTTCAACAAGAATCATCATATTATTACATTCTTGTGTCGATCCACACACGTACACAGATTCCGCACGTGATACGTGTTCTTCGCAATCATTAGAAGTTAGAATTCGATCCTAAATCGCATCCGCACAACGATTGATATTTTTGCATTCTTATCAATAAAATACAAGATTTTAGTGATTACACAATTTTTTTGGATGTGCGTACATGTTCCGTATTCAAAATACGAGAATCGGCAGACTTTCGTAGTTTGTCACAAATAGTCCATGAGCTCGAATAAATATGTTTTTGCCATACTGAACCCCTCAAAACTTATTTCTAAGTTATGTAAAGGGTTTTTAGGGTATGTTTAGCTTATGTCATTGTTCTGGAGTGTACGTTGCGTTAAACTGATTACGTTTACGTAACAATTTACGTATTACTTCCAGGAAAGCTTTTGAGAGTTCGAAATTGAATAAGGGTTGAAAATGTGCAAATGTCATAGATAATTATACAATCCCATAAATAAAACACAAGGTTTCATTGATTATGAAATTTTTCGGAATTGTATAATGATTACAGAAGGAACAAATGTCACAGTCTCCCCTACTTTAGGAAATTTCATCCTGAAATTTATTCGTAGGAGTCTGTTTGCATAAGTTGTGTCAAGCAACTGTCTTGCATGGAATCTAGGGTTTTATCCATTTGCACAGAATAACCCATTAAGGATTTCCACATAAGGCATAACTTTATCATCCCCTAGTGGATGCTTCCTCAGATAATGTAGGAAGTGGGAATGTGCTGTTATACCTATGATGCTCATCCCCTAGTGGATACTTCCTCGATTAATGCAGGAAGTGGGAATGAAGGATTGATTAATGGTGAAACTGTGACATTTGTGCCTTTACGACCATCATATAAATACGAATCCGGTGAAATCTTGCTTTTCATTTCTGGGATTTGTATAATGACATGTGACAATTACACATATCAAATATCGTATGATTTCGAACTCTCGAGAAACTTTTCTAGAAGTTTTACTTAAACTATTATGCAAATGTAATCAGTTTAACACAACGTACACTCCAGAATAGTGACATAAGCTAAACATACCCTAAATATCCTTTACATAACTTAGAAATAAGTTTTGAAGGATTCAGTATGGCAAAAACAGGTTTGTTCGATCACAGGGACTATTTACGACAAACTAAGAAAGTCTGCCAATTCGCATCGCAATATACACTCCGGAATAAGGTCATAAGCTAAATATACCCTAAATACCCTTAACATAACTTAGAAATAAGTTTTTAGGCGTTCGGTGTGTGAAAATATGCTTATTTGATCGCATGGACTAAAAGCGTCAAAACTGTGAAAGTATGCAAATTCGCACATATTCTGCGTTCTGGCCATATCCGGACATCCAAAAATTTTTGTAATCAATAAAATATTGTATTTTAGTGATGAGAATGCAAAATTTTCATTCGTTGCGCAATTTCGGTTGTTTTTGCGTCCGTTACGACTTTCGTCATAATTAACCGAAAAACACGACCGTACAGCCAAACGAACCGACATCCACAATATTTACAAGCATATTTCAAGTCCCCTATGCTTTAACATCCTTGTAAAGCCTTGAAATGGGGTTAACGGGGGTTAAACGCGTCGAAAAACAAGTTTTGGAGCTACAGGGACCATTTCTGCCAACTTTGAAACTTCTGATGGAGTAATCACGGGGCGCGACGACATAAGGCTTTCACTGTCGCATGACGCGAATCCTCAATTTCAATAGAAACTTCCTTGCAGCTGCTGCATATGTATTTTTCAAGTTGATTTTCAATATTATGGGCAATCTTGTGTGATCTCCAAGTATGAAATCTGATCTTGGACACATGTATTCATCCTATTCTTCCTTGGGCAATACACAATACATGTGGCATGATCTTGGAGCTTCACAACAACTATAAATAGCCTCCAAATTCTGCCCAAATCCTTGCTCATTTGCTCATTCTTATCTCTTGAACTCTAAGTGGAGGCTACCATCTTTTGGATGCCTCCTACCAGAGTTTTCTAGTCATCTTTTCATCCTAGAACACTTGTAAGTGTTCTTCCTAGTCTTGTTATTTAAATTCAGCAATTACAAGCTGAAAGTCAAATAGTTTGACTACCGTTTGACTTTTGGTTTTGACCATGAATTGGTCAAGTCAAAGTTCGATTGAACTTTGCAACGTATTCGTAATCACGATGGTTATAGTCCCTTGCGGCTATACCTACTGATCACCACGTTGACTAGTTGAAGTGACGAGTTAAAGTTTCGGTCAAAATGCACGAATATGTGCATTTTGCGATGAAACTATTTTCGGGTATCAAAACACTTTGTTTTGACACCAAATCAGTTTTTCAAACTTAGTTAAACATGTTTTAACATGTTTAACTCGTCACTTCTAGTTTAATGCTTGTTTAGGGTTGTAAGTCAAGCGGTCTCGACAACCGCTTAGACTTTCGAACCCGACCCGTTTAGTCGATCATTAGGATCCGACCAAACATATATTGTGACCATAGTTGTATAGGGAATAACCTTCTGAGGTTTTACCTTATGGTCACTTCGTTTGATTAGTTGTATGATAGGTAGTTTATATATGCCTTAGGAACATGACCAAAATGTCCTTTTTGCGCATAATTTCAATTTAAGCATATATAACCTAAATTTTTACACTTAAACTGATTATGCAACATTATTAAACATGTTAAGGCATATAAGACTTATCATAGGACTAGCTAGACCATCCGAAAGTGCATTTGCGCAAATGACGCGTTAAAGTAGCGTAAACTAC